>VMDO01043064.1:0-10145 GCA_007922755.1 Pedetes capensis
ATAGGAAAAGTTCTCATTTGAATAAAATATTAATGATTTTAAGTCATTGTTGCTTTAGTGAATTTTGTATCAGATTTCACAAATAAACTCTAGAAGATAAGAAAGTCAATATAAGACTCTTATAAAATGATCAACAAAAATATGTATTATATGGTATTACCCTAGTATAAGAAGTTACCAGAAAATTTTATTTAGGCAACTGTTGGGGTTTTAGCTCTAGCCCTGCTAAAATTAGGGCCAAACCCTCAACATAACAACGTGGCCAATGTCGGGAAGAAGGACCTCGGAAGACCTTCTTCAGATGGTTAGAGAAGGGAATGCTGCAGGCTAAGTGCTGGTACAGCTCAGCCTTAAAGGCACAGCCACAGCCGCAGGTGTTCAGTTGAGGTCCGATGGTCTTGACTCTCGAGGCTCGCCTTCTTTACCCTCCTCCTTCCCAAGGATGGGAGGAGTTGGGAGGCTCTTCGTGGCTTGCTAGATGCCTTCGGCTCTTCCGGGCCCCTGGGCTTGAACTCGCCAGCTTGCTAGATGGTCTTGCTGGAGTAGGGAGCGCTGGTCCAGGTGAGGAGGTTCAGGAGACGGTCAGAGAGGTCAGGGTTGGTGGTGCTACAGGGATGGATATGGGGTCCAGGAGCCCTGCCTTTATAGGGTCCTGGAGGGGTCACATGGTGGGGTTCAGCCAATCAGGGCACACAACTGGCAGGTACAGTGGGTAAACGGACATAACTGCCAAGTAGAGACAGTTACTACCTGCAAGGTGGTGAGGGGAGCCAATCAAAATTAAGGTGGTTAGGGCTGGTCAGGCTGGCCGGGGGCCATCTTTGCTCATTCGGTGGGAGGGGCTGTTTTGAGTGAGTGAGATGAGCCCTGGGGTCAACTAGGGGTCAGCCCCTCAGGCTGTTATGAGGGACCCTAGCTGGGAAATATAATTTTAAAAATCCCCAACAGGCAACAGTTTTTTTTTTTCCTGTACTAGGGGTTGAACCCAGGGCCTCGTGCTTGCATGCTCTGCAAGTGCTGGACCACTGAGCTGCACCCCCAGCCCTTTTTTTTTCCTTTACTTTTAGAGACAGGGTCTCACTAAGTTATGCAGACTTCCTCTAGTCTCGAATTTGTAATCCTCCTGGCTCTGCCTCCCACGCTGCTGGGATTACTGGCGTGCGCCACCACGCCCAGTTTAGTCAACCGTTTTTGAACAATGTATAAGGCACAGTAGTAGGAAATTTTCCACATTAATTATTAAAAGATAGCTTTTGAATATTTCCAACACAAAGGAAAAGTGCTTGAGGTGATGGATATGCCAGTTACCTTGATTTGATCCCTGCACATTGTGTATGTGTGTCAAAACATCACACTGTGCTCCAGGAATATGTTCAGTTACGTGTCACAAGTAAAAGTAGAAAGATAATTTTATATTTATGTTATTTTATATAAGTATTTTCCCTGTTATAACATGATTTTATTGAATGAATTTTGACAAAATACATTCATACATTTTTGAGATAAATGTTTGGAAGTTACGAAGTTTAGCTTGAAAATATTACAGTTGGCTGTGTTTGAGGACTTGCCACAAAATAAAAGAAAACATTTAAGTATTTGTGTTTTATTTTCACAGTTTATTTCCTGAGCCCCCAAATAAAGTTGTGGCCTTCGAATGCTGTGTGCATTGCAATAATGGGAATATGCATTCTCAACTGAGATAAAGCTTTAGCTTATAATTAGAAGCATAATCAATTGGTTGTCTCTTAAATCATCTTTCTCTGCTACTGCAAAATTAATTTTTAAAAGAATCATGGCAGTAAAAAGGAGCAAGATGTTGGGTCATCTTAAATCATTATCATCTAAAAGCCAGGGATCAAAAATGGCAATGTCTGCAGGATCACACTATTGCGAATGGGGGCCTGTGGGGTAGAAAACAAATTCTTGATCTGACTTCATAGACGGGTTAATAATGGCAAAAAGATTTAAAACACTGGCTGTTTTGTATTTTAGTAAAGACATTCAGAACATTCAGAGGGCCCAATAAGATTCTGTTCATAGAAATTTTATTTATGGATATAATTTCAAACAAATTATTCAGGGTAGTTTGGAATGATATAAAGAGCTACAAAAGTTTCCCTGCATTCTCTTTTGATTGTCCTTCATTGTTGCTTTGATTTAATGCATACAAGTTCTCTCTAAGTTTACATGGGAACAGATCTGTGAAAAACTACCATTGAAGCAGTGGAATATCAGGACTTGAGCATTTATATTAGCAATTTTATTTTGTATTTGTATTTGTATTTTATTTTATTATTATTTTTTGTGGTACTTGATGGTTGAACCCAGGGCCTTGCACATACTTTACAAGTGCTCTCTTTATTGGGCTGCACACCTAGCCCATTTTTAATTTTGTATTTTGAGTCAGGGTCTCATTAAGTTACACGGGCTGCCCTTTGCTTTAAACTCATGATACTCCTGCCTCCACCTCCCAAATCACTGGGATTATAGACATGCAACACCTCGCCAGGCCAGTGATTTTATTTTAATGCATTTGAATTTTAATGTAAGCATCTATAAAATATGAAATTAAAAGCTACACAATACCTTACAACTATAAGTCAACTTTAAATACTTGAAAAGGAGTATGTTCCCTTCAAAACAGGAAAGCAATTATTTCTATAACACCTGTGACTCCCTTTTTGATTCCAGTGTAAAAAATGAGTGATTTTTATAAAGAGGAAGAGTTTAAGTCTTTTAAACTGCTTTTAATGTATACTTGTATAGAGGTAAGTAGGACAATAAAAGGATTTATTAGTTTAACCTCTACTGATGATGCCTAACTTTTTGTTTACAGGGTTTCACAAACTGGACTAAGCGAGATTTTAACCAGTTCATTAAAGCAAATGAGAAGTATGGAAGAGATGACATTGATAATATAGCTCGAGAGGTAGAAGGCAAGTCCCCTGAGGAGGTCATGGAGTATTCAGGTTTGTATATAAATTCACACATGGAATTTGTTTTAACCATATAACTTTCTTTAGCATCAGTTGTTTTGCAGTACGGGGAGGGTGAACCCAGGGCCTTGCATGAGCTAGACAACTGTTGTACTACTGATCTGCACCCACACCTCCTTTTTTATTTTTATGTCTTGAGACAAGCTCTCACTAAGTTGCACAGGCTGCCTGTGGCCTTGAATTTGCTATTGTTCTGCCTCTGCCTTCCAAGTTGCTGGGATTATAGGCCTGTGTCATGGAACCTGGCATTTATCATCAATTTCATTTTCCCTTTATTCAGATATCTTTTAAACTTTTCTGAATAAGATTTTGGTTGCAAGTATAAAATATAATTGTATTTCTAGTCAAAGATTATAATATTTATTGTAAGAAACTGACTGCTGTTGTCTTTGGTAGTTATCTAATAAAGCTAGGTAAAGCTCTGATGAAACCATGCTGCCTTACTGGATGAGCACTGATGGACTTTGTTTTCTACTTTACCACTTTTGGAATTTGGCCATTTTCTGGCCTAGTCTTCAGGCTCAGCAGATTGAAATACGGTAGTCTTTCTAGGTCGTCCTTGAAGTAGAGAGTTCTTGTCAGGCCCATTTAGATGTTCAAGCACCCTCAAGGTTCCAGTCTACTTCATCTAGGTCATATAAGTCCTATTAACTTGAGGCAAGGTGGAATAGATCTAAAAAGATTGCTTGAATAAATCTGTTCACTGGTCCTCGAATCGTCTTCCTTTCTTACTCAGCTATGGCTTTGACACCAGCCAGAATCAGTGTAGCTGCTGAAGCGTGTGGAGTTAATATTAATTCCCATGTCGCAGTGCATCCAACCTTAGGCTTCTGACAAGAAATCTTACTAAAATAGGTCAATAGATCTATTTTCCATATGTAGAACACAGGAGTTTTCAAATTTCCATATAGATTGAGCTCTCAAATGGAGTCCGAATACCAGCTGTTTAGAAGCTAGAACGTTTTTTCCCATAGCAACAATGTTAAAAAAGGTAAGTGTAAGTTTCTTTGCTAGGGCCACAAAACCTATATAATCTAACCACTGAAATTGCTTTTGCAATAGTAGTAAAGAAATATAATACCAAAAGATAAACCAAAGATAATACTTTCTAAGAATAGGTTTTAATTTATATAGGGTGCTGGTGTTTGAAGAAATGCAGGTTTAATTAGAGAATAGATACTTTGCTTTTCCTCCTGGAAATCTAAGTGTCTTCTGGTGGTTACCAAGGACTTTAGACATTGGTTGTTTGAAATATTATTTTTGTTGGTACTGGGGATTGAACCCAGGGCTTTGAGTGTGCTAGGCACGTGCTCTACCAGTGAGCTATATGCACAGCCTTTTAGAAACATTTTTATTTTGAGAGAAGGTCTTGCTAAGTTGCTCAGGCTAGTCTGGAACTCATTATGTAGCCTAGGCTGGCCTTGAACTAGTGGTTGATCCTCCTATCTCACTCAGCCTTTCAAGTAGCTGGAATTATAGGTGTGCACCACCATGCCCAGCTAAGAGGTTGGTTGTGTCATGTTTTTATTTCACATAATATAACACCAAGTTTATAAACTTCCTTTTCCTTGATGCCAGAGTGGCACTACTACTTCTCTTAAGGTTTAGCATGTAAATTGAGGGCCTTCAGGAACTTACAGAGGGAAACAATTGATGGGAGAGAGAAATTTTAGCAGCGAGAGTTCCATGAAAACAGTGTGAATGGCATATACAGAGAGCTATTCTGAGGAATTTTCTTCAGAAGATAGGGAGATAGTATGTGAAGTTGTAAGATCAAAATGATTGAAAAAGATACCATGAAGTCAAGTGTGATGTTACACACCTGTATTCCCAGCACTCAGGAGATGGAGGCAGGAGGATCACAAGTTTGGGGCCAGCCTGGGTTATCCAGAGAGACCCTGTTATAAAAATCCAAGGGCTGGGGCTATAGCTCAGTGGTAGAGCACTTGCCCTGCATGTGCAAGGCCCTGGGTTCTGCCCTCAACATGGGTGAAAACAACAACAACAAAAATAGTATCATGGTCTGAGGGTGTAGCTCAGTGGTAAAGTGCCTCTCTAGCTTGCACAAGGACTTAGGTTTGCCCCCTAGCACTTCCAGAACAAAATAACAACAAAAAGATACTATGTTAGATGCTTTCTCAAATTTGACACTAGGCTAGGTAGCATGACTACCCCAGGACTATTTAATTACTGTCCTTCAGATTGGGGGCCACGTCAGAGAGTGGGGAGATTGAAATTGGTTTATGTAGTTGGTTGCAAGAAGAGGAAAAAATGTGCAAAATTGGCTGTTCATGACTGTACAGTATCTTATACCCATTGTTGTTGTTGTTAGGTGCCGTCGAGTCGGTATCCGACTATAGCGACCCTGAGTACAACAGGTGAAACACTATTGTCAGTGCTTCTCTGCTATTCATAGGGTTTTCAATGGCGGATTGATTTTTGGGACTGGGTTGCCGGGTCCTTTTCCCAATCCTACTGTACCTGGTGCTCCCAGGTGGTCTCCCATCCAAGTACTAACCAGGCCCAACCCTGCTTAGCTTCGGAGATCTGACAGGATTGGGTGCCACAGGGCTATGGCTGCAGACCATCTTATACCTAGCAGAGTTTAAATATGCTTTGAATGAATAAGTAGATGAATGAATAAATGGACACAGGTGCTTATAAAAATCAGAGTGCTAACATACTTTTCTTGATAGGTTCAAAAATGAAGAATTTGACAATGTAGACTATGTCACTAGAAGGCCTTTAACTGAAGTCATAAGATATCACATTAATGCAACAGATTATTTGGCTCATCCATATTTGGTTGGGCGCCTTAGTAACTTGCATATTCTTTTATATGTATCCAATTAAAATCCCAATGAAGTTTAAAGAAACTATAGGTCACTGGAAATACTGTAAGATTAGGGAGTGATTCTAGAAACAAGTAATGATTTTAGTAGAAATTGCCCCTGCATAGGAAAATTTTGAATGATCTATTGATAATGGTTTTATTTTCATTTTCATTTGCTACAAAGCTATATTCACATTTATTTGCTGCCTTCTCCTGTGTCACTATGTATTTGGTCCCTTCTTTATTGTGTTTTAGTAAAAAACCTAGCTTAAATCAGTATCTAGTGTCATTTGAAATCCTAGTCGTTTAGAATGGATGAATAAAGATTCCAAATCTCATGAAGGGAAAATTGCTAACTTAAAACCTTGTTGAGTTCCTTTTTTAAAATTTTGTGGTACTTAGGGGCTGAACCCAGGGTCCTGCACCTGCTTTGCAAGTGCGCTACCACTGACCTCTGCCTGGAGCCCATTTTTCACTCTTTATCTTGAGAAGGCTGCTTCTGGCCTCAAATTTGTGATTCTCCTGCCTCCACCTCCTGAGTCACTGGGATTATAGTGTCTCCTATTGCACCTGGCTCGAGTTCTGTTCTTAAATAAAAGTTAGGAGCATTTCATAATTGAATCTATTATATATACAGATGAATCTAAATCTTAATTTTTAAAAGTGTAAGTCCACTGTATTCTTCCTGTTAATTCTTTATTCTGTAATTTCTTGTATTCATTTGCTTAAATGGTAGTAATTTGAGGTAATAACTGTTTTTCAGCTGTATTTTGGGAACGTTGCAATGAATTACAGGACATTGAGAAAATTATGGCACAAATTGAACGTGGAGAAGCGAGAATTCAGCGAAGGATCAGTATCAAGAAAGCCCTAGATGCCAAAGTACTATATTTTCTGTCAAATTATTAATAGATTATTTTATTTGATGTGCTGATTAGCTTTGACTTAGTATTGTGCATTCAGTTAATAGCACTATTTTGTTGAAATATACAGATTGCAAGATACAAGGCTCCATTTCATCAGTTGCGTATTCAGTATGGAACCAGCAAAGGAAAGAACTATACTGAGGAAGAAGATAGATTCTTGATTTGCATGTTACACAAAATGGGCTTTGATAGAGAGAATGTGTATGAAGAATTAAGACAGTGTGTCCGGAATGCTCCTCAGTTTAGATTTGACTGGTTTATCAAGTCTAGAACTGCTATGGTATGTATTCCTTTTATTACATTTTTTGTTTTGTATAAGTTTGAACGTCATATATCCTTCGTGTAGATACTCTAGTTGTTAACATTTTGTCACATTGGCTTCTGCCTTCTCTCTATCCATATATATGCTTAGAAATATATACATAGAATCTATAATGTACCATCTATATTTTATATTCAGAAATATGGAAATATATTCTATATTCATAAATACATCTGTATTTTATATTTATAAATATATTTATATATTTGTAAACTATTTTAAAATAAGTTGCAGATGACATGAGTGTTCACCTGTAAAGACTTGAGCATGTATCTTCTAAAAATAAGTACATATTCTTACATAACTACCATCCCACATGAAAATGCTAACGTGGATTCAGTAATGCCATCCAGTATAAAATCCAGGAACAAACTTTCCTGGTGTCCCCAAAATGTCTTTTATAGCTTCTTCTTTAATTTGATGGTCTAGCAAGTTCATACAATGCATGTAGTTGTTGGGTCTCCTTAGTCTTTTTAAATTCATAATTTTTCGTTTCTTCTGATAGTGACATTTTTAAGATGCCTGGGCTATTTGTCTTGTGGAATGTCCCACACTGTAACTCATCATTTGCTCATTGTTAAAGTTAGGTTCAACATTTTTGGCAAGCATGTTACAGAGATCAAGTGGCGTGCCTCCTATTACATTGTATTATCAGAGATAATTATGTTAGATTGTCATACCATTGGTGGTGCTAAGTTTGGTCACTTGGTTAAGATAATAGTCAGACCTTACCACTTTAAAGGTACATTTTCCTCTTTGTAATTAACCAGGTGATACTTAAGAATGTGTAAATGATTTAGGGTTTACTTTTAACGAAAAGGAATTGTTGCCTAAGTTGAGTCTTTATAAGGACATTATGAAAAAGAATAATTAGGTAGAAGAGTTATTTGATTTTGTTGTTGTTAGGTGTCATCGAGTCAGTGTCCGACTCATTTAGTTAGGTGCCGTCGAGTCGGTATCTGACTCATAGAGACCCTCTGTACAACAGGGGAAACACTATTGTCAGTGCTTCTGCTGTTCATAGGGTTTTCAATGGCAGATTGATTTTTGGGAGGGGTTTGCCAGGTCCTTCTCCCAAGCCTACAGCTTCTGGTGTTCCAAGGCGGTCTCCCATCCAGGTACTAACCAGGCCTGACCCTGCTTAGCTTCCGAGATCTGACGGGATCGGATGCCACAGGGCTACAGCTGCAGGCAATGTCCGACTCATAGTGACCCTATATAAGATAGGCGAAACAGTATTGTCCTGCTTCTCTGCTACTCATAGGGTTTTCAGTGGCTGATTTTTTTTGAGGGGGGAGTGGGTTGTCAGATCTTTCTCCCAAGCCTACAGCACCTGCTGTTCCCAGGTGGTCTCCCATCCAAGTTCTAACCAGGCAGACCTTGCCTAGCTTCCGAGATCTAGTGGGATCAGAAGCCTCAGTGGTACAGCCGCAGGCAGTATTTGACTTTAGCTCCTGCAACTCTCTCCATCCCTTTTTTGTTTGTCTTTCTGGTACTGGAGATCAAACCCTGGGCCTTGGACATGCTAGACAAGTTCTGTACCACTGAGCTATGCCCACTGCTCCATTACTTTCTGACTTGAATTGTATTCCTGTTAAATTCTAGTGCTACTTACTAGTGGTCTTCATGATGATAATGAAATACATGTAGACACATTTTTCTTTTGAGATAGGGTCTTGCCATTTAGCTTGGGCTGGCCTGAAACTGGTGAGCTTCCTGCTTCATCCTCCTAAGTGCTGGGATTATAGGCATTCACCACCATGCCTGACCTCATTGTAACACATTTGATGTTGGCATTGTCAGTCTTTTGTCAGCCAAGATTATTGAGACAAAAATAGATTTATATAGCCGAAAAATTAAAAGCAACCAGAAACTAAGAAATCCAACAATGGTTTTATGATTAGTCATAAAATAGCATACATTTTTCTTATTTTCTGTCATAAATATTTTCTTGTCTAAAAGTTCATTGAGGTGTGAAACAATGCTTCATATTTTGTTGGCTCATTTTATATTTTCAGTTCTAGTTGAATAAAAAGATAAATCTGAATCAGTGTACTTAAGGCATTAATTTTGGCAGATGCTTTGGAAGATCAGTTATTTCTTAAAATTTTAACACAGATTTAGAGTGTGCATGCATTATGTCATTAGAATGTACCCATCCAATTTATGGATGACAGAATGTAGGAAGAGCTAGCAAATACTTTAGACCAAGCCAGGATACACAAAAAACTAGAGCAATTGGAACGATGTTTCAGTTAAATCTGTTGCTATTGTTAGGTGCCATTGAGTCCTATCTGGCTCATAGCGACCCTCAAAGGGTTTTCAAAGGCTGATTGTTTTGGGAATGGATTGCCATGTCCTTTCCCATTTTTGCGGTGCTGGGAATCGAACCCAAGGCCTTCGAGAGCACAGAGTGGCACTCTATCAACTGAGCTCAGCCCTCAGTTGAATCTAGTAACATGATATTTATTAGGGATAAATGTAAAGTGCTGTACTTATAAAAGGAACATAACGAGGTGTAAATGTTAACTAAAATACAATAGAGCACTGAGAAAAGAATAAAAAAAGATAAGAGTTAATCTGTAGCATGATGGACTGAGGTAGAATGTAGGGAAGGGTTAACAAGAGTTCTTTGAATTATTGAAGTAGATTATGGAAGAACAATGCAGAATTGCTTTTCTGTTAGCTTTTGAAAATGAGATTCTATTTTAACCATTTGAAGACTTTGGCAGTGAGTTTTTTGGCCTTTTAAGATGCCATCTAGCTCAGTGAATCTGTGACCATGTGTAACAAAGAACCCCTTTCAAAAGCCATTAGCCACTTGTATTTTTATGAATGTAATGACATGATTTAAGGTACCACCAACAATTTGCTTTCATCAGTGAATCGTGTTTTAGAACATACATATTCTTTTTTGTGATGAAATATTTATTGAATTCTGAGTTTTATTTCAGTGACATTTTACTAATTTTTAAAAGATTGAGAGCTTAATGCTGTTTCTGGTTTCTGGAATTATTAAACTAAAGCAATAGGATGAAAGAGATTCAAAGCACAAGGAAAATTTTATA
>VMDO01043065.1:0-10145 GCA_007922755.1 Pedetes capensis
GCTTCACCCCCCTCATTTCCACTTGTAGTTTGATGAGTATGGACTCAATTAGCTGGGCCTGTAAAGATGCACTATATATATATATATATATACATATATATATACATATATATATATATAGTATATTATATATACTATATACTATATATTACTATATATTATATATAGTATATATATATAGCTATATATATATTAGCTATATATATATAGCTAATATGGTCTTAAAACAACCAAGAAAGGAGAGATTTCCTCTTTCACATGTCTATTGGCTTAGAGTGAATACTGTGATGCCACTCAAGTAAGGGCCTAGAATGTATAACAGATTCCTTTATTAAGCTATCAGGAGGCTTCAGGCAAACTGTTCAAGCAAATCCATCCTAGTGTGAGGGCTGACTTCTCAGGAACTGGCCAAGTAAGTTCAGGTGTTGTAAAGGCGCACCTCTGACTTGTTTACTAGGCCTAAACTGTATAATCCCAAGAGCCCAAGGATATCAAGTATCCCATATCCAACTCTCAGAAAGCAAGACACAATGTGGTTTGAATATAAGGCTATATTTGTTATTAAACAAATTCTAGCCTTTTGAAAATACCCGCTGGTAAGTTTAGGGCTTGGGTGGCTACACTGGAATAGATAAGTCTTGGGAATTCAGGAGGGCTTACTGGGTCGAGGTAAGCCAATGGCTGGGACAAGAATGTGATTTCAGGGCTTAATGATTAAATTTGGTTATTATGGACTTGGGAACATGGTAGTGGGACTTTAAGAGTAAGTTCAGAATCAGATTAGACCACAGAGGGATAAGAGCTGGTAAATATGAGTATGTGTATCCACAATGGTAAACTGAATCATGAACCAGGATATTAGTCAAACAGGAGTGAGCAATTGACCAATGGTTAGCAATTGCCAGAGTCAAGATTAGCTGCTGGTCTATTATCCAGAAAATATGGCAGTGGATAATAGGGATTTCAGATAAGGATTCAGTTTGGGAAACAGATTTTGTGTAGGAAATGTAATCCCACTACTGGAATATCAGATAAAGAATCAGACACCTGGGAGGAAAGACACGAAAGTGCTCTGATTATGGAGTTACCTATATTACATTAGTGGAAAAATGTGACTTGGTAATGCGTTGCTGAATTAATGATCTCTTCTAAACTCCTCCTAGCTGGTGCCGTCCTTCAGCCTGTTATCCACAATGTAGCCAGAATGAGCTTTTGAACATGATTAGCTGATTGTATTGCTAATAATTGCTCTTAGGAATAAGACCAGACTCTTCAGCAGTCTCTACAAGGCTCTGCATGGTTGGGCTGCTATCCATCTCATTAGCTTCCGTTTTCCCTTTTGCTCTTGGCACTCTGGCCACAGTGGTTTTCTATATGATCTTCAGCTCCCTATTACCTCAGAGTGGTTGCACATGCAACTCTTTCTGCTTGGAGTGTATGTTCACCTATCTGTTTATCCTTTCAGTTTAAACTTAAATGCCAAGATATAAGGTGGGAAACATCTGATTTGTTTGTCCAAGGTAATATTTCTTTCCCCTTTGCTACTTGAGGGTTGAACCCAGGGCTGCGGATACACTTTGCTAGTACTCTGCCACTGGGCTGCACCTCGAGCCCATTTTTTACTTTTTTATCTTGAAACAGTCTCACTAAGTAATGCAGGTGGCCTCTGGCATTAACCTGCAATCGTCCTGTCTCAGCTTCCTGAGTTGCTAAGATTGCAGATGTGTGCCACCTAGCCCGGCCAAACAACATCCTTTTATTCTTTAAGATGGTTCCACTTAATACTATAATTTACACCCAAAAGCCACACTCATTAAACTTACCCACCACAAACAGTGAGTCCACCACCTCCCATACATCGCTTCCACCAGGGTTTTTCTCCCCACACAGTTCTCCACCACCATGCCCTTCTTCCTTAGGCATACCATCTAGTCTCACTCACTACCACCAGCCTCATCCAGTCCCTCTATCACACATACTCCCCTTTGCCAAATCTCTCTACCACTCCCTATTGACCACACTCAGAAGCCCACCACACCATCCTTCCTCACCCATCCAGCAGCTCTAAAACTAGCAGTCTGACCTCCCCATTCCTACTAATGATCAAGGGCCCTTTTACCTGCAGTTCAGGTATCAGCCGGCCTCAGGAATGTCTTCCCTGACCATTGGGTCTGGATTAGGTTTCCCTATTTCCAGTTACCATACCTTCCTACCCTTCTTCACAGTACTGATCACAATGCTGATCATACAGTACTTCTGATGATTTTGTTAATGGTTGCCACCCCCAGGTTCTGCATCTATTTTGCTTATTGCTATTTCTCCTGTACTTGGACCCATCATATAGCTCAAACATATTTGCTGAATCTTTATTTTATCAGGTATTATAGGTTAAAAAAATACACGAGTCCAAACAGCTGATACAGTCAGCTAATATAAGTGCCAGAGCTGGGATTCAAAGTCAGGTCTGGTTGACTATAAATCCTATGGGTTCTTAACCATTATGCCATTGGTCTCTGCCAGACCAGAGGTGATTCTGAAACCCACTCAAATGTGAGAGCCACTGCTCTCCATGACACTGCCCATTATGGAAAGAGAATTGGGTTGTTCTTGGTCTAGACAAACACCTTTAATTCTGCCTAGCATGGGGTTCAGCATATGATAGGTATTTAATATGTATGTGTTGAAGAATAAGTGAAGTGAGCTCTTTGGGCACAGTAGGTTTTGAAGACATAAATAGACATTTTTCATCAAAACCACAAGAGGACAGTAAAAACACCATGCTATTGTTGTTAGGTCTTGTTGAGTAGGGTCTGACTAATAGCAATCCTATGTACAGCAGAACAAAACACTCGCCGATTCTGTGATAGGCACACGATCTTATGTATGTTTAAGCCCATTGTTGCAGCCACTGTGTCAATCCATCTGGTGGAGGGTCTTCCATTTTACCATTGACCTGCCACTCTCCCAAACTTGATGTCCTTCTCCAGTGATTGGTCTCTCCTGATTATGTATCCAAAATATGTCAGACACAGTCTAGCCATCCTTGCTTCCAAGGAGCACTCTGGTTGTACTTCTTCTAGGACAGATCTGTTGGTTCTTTTAGAAGTCCATGGTATAATCAATATTCATCTCCAGCACCATAATTCAAAAGAACCAATTCTTCTCCTGTCTCCCTTTTTCAGTGTCCATCTTTCAGAACAATATGATGTGACTGAAAATACCATGGCATGAGTCAGGCACACCTTCTCCTTCAATGTGACATCTTTACTTTTCAATACTTTAAAGAGATCTTTTGCCACAGCTTTTCCCAATGCAATGTGCCTTTTGATTTCTTGACTGCTGCTTCCATGGGTGTTCATTGTAGAGCCAAATAAAGCAAAATCATGGACAACCTCAACATTTTCTCCATTTATTGTGAAGTTGCATACTGACTCAGTTGTAAGGATTTTCGTTTTGTTGATGTTGAGATGCAATCCATACTGAAGGCTATGTTCTTTGATCTTCATCAGTAAATGTTTCAAATCCTCTTCACTTTCAGCAAGCAGAGTTGTGTCATCTGCATAACGCAGGTTGTTGGTGAGTGTCCCTCCAATCCTGATGCTGCATACTTCTTCATAAAGCCCAGCTTCTCAGAATATTTACTCAGCATAGAAACTGAAGAGATATGATGAAAGGATGCAGCTCTGATGTGCGCCTTTCTCAACTTTAAATCAGGTAATGTTTCCTTGTTCTGTTTGAACGACCGCCTCCTGGTTCATGTGCAGATTCCTCATGAGTATAATTAGGTGCTCTGGTATTCCCATTCTTCACAGTGTTATCCATGATTTGTTGTGATCCACACAGTCAAATGCCTTTGTATAGACAATAAATCATAGATGTTTTTGTTAGGTACCGTTGAGTTGGTTTCTGACTTATAACAATCTTACATACAACAGGTGAAACACTATTGTCAGTGCTTCTCTGCTATTCATAGGGGTTTCAATGGTGGATTGATTTGTGGGAGTGGGTTTCCAGGTCCTTCTCCTAAGCCTCCAGTTCTGAGAGTTCCCAGGTGGTCTCCCATCCAAGTACTAACCAGGTCTGACTCTGCTTAGCTTCCGAGATCTGATGGGATTGAATGCCACAGTGCTATGGCTGCACTCAAAACATGTTGTTGTTGTTGTTAGGTGCCGTCGAGTCGGTATCCGACTCATAGCGACCCTCATAGGGTTTTCAATGGCTGACTGTTTCGGGATTGCCTTGGGAGTGGATTGCCATGTCCTTCTCCCATTTTTGCGGTGCTGGGAATTGAACTCGGGACCTCAGAGACTGCAGTGCAGTGCTCTACAAACTGAGCTAAATCCCAGCCCCTGCACTCAAAACATAGACACCATAAAAAGCCTAATATAAAGGACATGATACTTACCTGGAGAAAAGTTTCCAGATGAAGTTATTCATTTATTACCTCTTCTACTCTCCTTCCTACTTTTAGGAAGTCTTTTCCATGGACCTGTCTCTGACCCCTATGGTTCATATTGATAGCTATCACCTTTAACTTCTTTATAGCATTTACACTATCACTTAAGCTATCCTTGGATTATATGTGATGATGCATTTTTTTGTATGTTAGGTATATAAAACCATACTCTACATAATGAAACTCTACTATCTTTAGCACATGAGCTGTGCCTTTTCTTTTGTCTCTTCTAATTTGTAACATAACCCTTAAGGTGTAATAACATATTAGAATAATATTTTAATAAACTATCCACTGTGTGTGTTTTCTTCTAGCCCTTTCCATATTCAGCAAATACATTTATCACCTAAGAGAAAGATTGATATGGTAGAAGAAATGAATACATACAAAAAAGTAAAATTTTAGTTTCAAAAGCCTGTTTAGAGTTTATAGAACCAGAGCTTTTGAGCTTCAAATGGCCAAGTCCTGAAAACCAAGGAAATGCACATCACGCTATACACACTAGAAATGAATGCATACAGGATCAGCTAGAGCTAGTTTTCTTGTCCTCAAACTGGATGATGATTCCATGGAATATGAGAGAAGGGAGAGTTAGAACAAAAGAGGGAGCCTTGATGTGTCTCTTAACAGCGGTGTTATAACTTGCCCTTGTGGGCAACAACCCTTGTTGAAGAAATAATATAATCCTCAATGGGTGACAGTGGAGGTGGAGACATCTGAGAACAGCTGAGGCTGTGCTTTGCCTCTTCCCATACAGGCGGAAGCCACAAGCCATGTAGAGTCACCCTAAACCCAGCCTGGCAGTAGAGGAGTTGAGAAGAATTGGTGAAATGTATTATCTGGGGAGACAGACCCCCTAGTGATTTCCTGGGCTTTAGTGACTCAATACATTCTGGATACCCACAAGGGGCCCCCAAACCTGAGAAAACTTAAGCTAAAAGTTGAGGAGGCACATAAATGATATGAGTGCATCTATGACTGTGGCCTAACTTCATGATAAATGTTGAAAAGACTGAGTTTGTCCAAGATTTTGCTTTGCTTGGTTCTATAATCACCCCTGGAAGCAGCAGTCAAGAAATCAAAAGACACATTGCATTAGGAAAAGCTGTGGCAAAAGACTTCTTTAAAGACCTCTTTAAAGTGTTGAAAAGTAAAGATGTCACATTGAAGATGAAGGTGTGCCTGACTCATGCCATGGCATTGTCAGTCACATCATATGATTGTGAAAGCTGAACAATGAACAAGGGAGACAGGAGAAGAATTGATGCTTTGAATTATGGTGCTGGAGATGAATATTGAATATACCATGAACTGTCAAAAGAACCAACAGATCTGTCCTAGAAGAAGTGCAACCAGAGTGCTACTTGGAAGCAAGGATGGCTATACTACTTCTCACATATTTTGGACATGTTGTTAGGAGGGACCAATCCCTGGAGAAGGACATCACGTTTGGGAGAGTGGTGGGTCAATGTAAAAAAGGAAGACCTTCATCTACATGCATTGACATAGTGACTACAACAATGGGTTTAAACATAGAAATGATCATGTGCCTTGCGTAGAATTGGGGAGTGTTTCATTCTGTTGTACATAGGGTTGCTATGAGTAGGACCTGACTCGATGACACCTAAGAACAACAACATGACTGAGGCGTGGGTCAAACTGGAATATTCCTCAGCACATAATAATCAAGGCCACAAATGACAGTGTGCCTCTTAGTGGACTCCAGGGTGAATAGCAGCAGACAATTAAAGATCAAATACTTTGTAGTTATCTCAGCTGTCATCACAGATATTGTTCAGAAGATTTGAATAGACTGAGATCAAGTTTTATACTATCTGGGGGAATTAGGCTCAAAATTGATATTTAACAAAAATGTTCTTGTGCATCTGAATTTGTGGGTTGACATTTTAACATGAACTAGATCCTTTATCCTGAGGCCAACATTTGGGAGAAAGTGAATCAAAAAATAAGGAATTCCTGCTAAGATTGAGTAAATTAATGAAGTGTTGCCTGAGCGGTCCTCACCTTAGTGTGCTTTTATCCCAACACTTTTCAATTTCTCTAGTCCTTGCTAGTGACGGTGGTATTTCAAATACTGTACACTGCAACATCCCTGGTAGCCAAAGGTGATTCTAGAAAGAGTCACTCAACTACTTACCAAGACAAGAGAGTGAGCATAGGTGTTTGAATTTTCACACATATATAGAGGTTAAAACAAGTAGAGGTTTTAAAAATAAGCCTCAGACACTAAACTTTTCATGTAGTTACAAATGTATGGCTTGATCATTGATTTTTAGCAGGTAAACAGAACTGGATAGGTTCATGTTTTTAACTGGGACATAGCCTGAGTATTGTATTTGGAAGGGCCATAGTATTTATTAAACTGTGTGGGGCTGCTGTGATTATGCCACAGATAGGCAGAAGTCTCCAGAATCAATTGGGGTTGTCAAATCACATTCAGTGAGTGTCCTAGCATCTCAATTGAAGAAGCCTGCTATTGAGGGACTCCTTTGGAGTAATCAATTAAAAGCAGTAGCATTAAGCAGCTAACAGTGCTGGGAAATCAATACTGGCATGAGGAAGAAACAATTCCCTGCAATGATTTCTATGCAAATTATCATTCTTGTACCTAATGACATTAGGATTCACTAATGACACATAACTCAAAGAGGTGCTTCTTTCTCAGTTAAGCATGAAGCAAACTTTTTTGCCCCTATAACCTTGACAGACACGTGGGAGACCTACTTTCACTGCTGGGAAGCAATAGATTAAGGTAAAGCAGCTCAACTTTCTATATGTCTCTCCTGTGGGAGAGATGGAGGTATGATAGAAAGAGTGAGTTTGTGGAGATTGAAATGGGTTCCTGAAAGGTCCAGGGCCATTCATTCTTTCATTCACTGAACACTTGTCTGCAATGGCCTTGCACTTTTAACTGCTTCTTCCCTAGTCACTACCAAGGGAATCCTAGCAAAGACACTTGTAGCTCAGCACAAGCCACCTTGAGGGTTTCTCTAGATTTTACCATGACTCCCAAATATTAAATCCAATAGTGGGGCATGCATTTTACCCCAGAATATGGAATGACATAAATATTCTTTCTTTACATGTGATTTCATTTTCTCACAAACCATATACCCCACCCAAATTTAATAGAACATTCAATTTCAGTTGTTGCAGTCTCCAGGTTCATGTTAAGTACTGGGTGTCTTGGAGCATCACAGGAAGTCCTCAGATCTTCAGCCTACACACTGTTCACCATTGGTGATACATTCCTTGTCCAAGCCTAGTAGCTCTGTTGATTCTGGAAGAAGTTGAGGAATAGAGGTTTCTTTCCATGCCGGGAGCCCTGGAATGGCTTTCCTTGGATACCACATTGCTATTTTCTTCTCAGGTTCTGTCAACTCTGTGGGCATGGTCAAGGAATAGGGTGCCTATACTACCTACTTGCAGAATCTATAAAACTCCATTAGCCCTGAGAATGTTGAGAACACTGCCTTGAAGCTCTAGGTACTTCTATTTTAAGACAATACTTCAATTCTCTGCCTCCTTTTGCCTTGGCATTATAAGTCAGAATTGTCTGAAGTGGTTGAATCCTTGGGTCATATTGCGCTAAGTAGACTGTGTGTGTACATTCACGTATGTATGTGGGGGCACTTGCTCTTTCCGAATTTTTCCCTTTATCATCATCATTTCTGCTCTTCCATTCCCCTTCACTTAGCAAACTCCTAACTATCCTTCAACTCTCACATTATATGGTACTCTTTTGGTTAAGTTTCCCATGCTCTCCTAGCCTAATTGTTGTTGTTGTTGTTAGGTGCCGTCGAGTCGGTATCCAACTCATAGCGACCCTCATAGGGTTTTCAATGGCTAACTGTTTCGGGATTGCCTTGGGAGTGGGTTGCCAGGTCCTTCTCCCATTTTTGCGGTGCTGGGAATTGAACTCGGGACCTCAGAGACTGCAGCACAGCGCTCTACCCACTGAGCTAAATCCCAGCCCCCTAGCCTAATTAGATTCTCATAATACACATGCATGGCACCCTGAAGCTATCCTATGTAGTACTTGCTGTAATGGTAATGAGTTATTAGGATGGTTGTTAATGTTTGTTTTATCATGGTTTGTAGACTCCATGAGGGGGACAGACTGATCTTTGTTTGTTCGCTGTTTTATTGCCACCCCTTCAAATAATGTCTGACATATGTTGTTGTTGTTAGGTGTCTTCAAGTTGAGTCCGACTCATAGCGACCCTATGTACAGCAGATCGAAACACTTGCTGATTCTGTGCCAGGCAAATGATCTTATTTATGTTTAAGCCCATTGTTGCAGACACTGTGTCAATCCATATGATGGAGGGTTTTCCTCTTTTGCGTTGACCTGCCACTCTCCCAAACATGATGTCCTTCTCCACGGATTGATCTCTCCTGACTACATGTCCGAAATAGGTAAGACGCAGTCTGGCTATTCTTGCTTCCAAGGAGCACTCTGGTTGCACTTCTTCTAGGACAGATTTGTTGGTTCTTTTGGCAGTCCACGGTATATTCAATAGACATCTCCAGCACCACAATTCAAAAGCATCAATTCTTTTTCTGTCTCTCTTGTTCAATGTCCAGCTTTCACAACCATATGATGCCACTGAAAATACCATGGCATGAGTCAGACGCACTTTCATCTTCAATGTGACATCTTTGCTTTTCAATACTCTAAAGAGATCTTTTGCCACAGCTTTTCCTAGAGCAATGCGTCTTTTGATTTCTTGACTGCTGCTTCCATGGGTGTTGATTATAGAGCCAAGCAAAGTAAAATCTTGGACAACCTCAATCTTTTCTCCATTTATTGTGAAGTTGCGTGCTGACCCAGTCATAAGGATTTTTGTTTTGTTGATGTTTAGTCGTAACCCATATTGAAGGCTATGATCTTTGATCTTCATCAGTAAATGTTTTAAATACTCTTCACTTTCAGCAAGCAGACTTGTGTTATCTGCATAACGCAGGTTGTTAATGAGTCTTCCTCCAATCTTGATGCCACAGTCTTCCTCATAAAGTCCAGCTTCTCGGATTATTTGCCCAGCATATAAATTGAAGAGATAGGGTGAAAGTATACAGCCCTGATGCACACTTAACTTTAAACTTTACTCAACTTTAAACTTTTACTCAGTCTTTCCTTGTTCTATTTGAACAACTGCCTCCTGGTTCATGTACAGATTTCTCATGAGCACAATTAGGTGTTCTGGTACTCCCATTTTCCGAAGTGTTATCCATAATTTGTTATGATCCACACCATCAAATGCTTTTGCATAGTCAATAAAACATAGATAGACATCTTTCTGATATTCTCTGCTTTCAGCTAATATCCACCTGACATCAACAATGATGTCCCTGGTTCCCCACCCTCTTCTGAATCCCACTTGATTTTCCAGTAATTCCCTGTCTATATACTGCTGCAGTCGCTTCTGAATGATCTTTAGTAGAATTTTGCTGGTGTGTGATATTAACGATATTGTCCGATAGTTTGCACATTCAGTTGGATCCCCTTTTTTGGGAATAGGCACAAATATGGATCTCTTCCAGTCAGTTGGCCAGGTAGCTGTTTTCCAAATCTGTTGGCATAAACATGTTAACACCTCCAGTGCTGCATCTGTTTGTTGAAACATCTCTATTGGTATCCCATCAATTCCTGGAGCCTTGTGTTTCA
>VMDO01043066.1:0-10152 GCA_007922755.1 Pedetes capensis
AGAGTTTATTGAGAGGTAAGTCATCATTATATCTCATATTTCTGTGTTTTATAAGGAAAAGGTGCCAATTGCCTTTATTCTACAGTTTCCTTTTAAGAGTATTTGGGTAGTGAGCAGGCATGGAACATAAACAAGTATCTATCTCTAGAAGAAAATTTGAAAGTTCAGGTTTGTTTTCTTTCCAGTATTAAAATATAGTGTTTTTTTCTCTGTGCAAAGATCAGGCAGGTTTTTTGCCAATTGTTAAAGATTTGAGTTCTTAAGTTTTAGAATACTATCTTTAATGGAATCTATTTCATTTCCATGATTTTTAGAAAACCCAAAACAAAGATAATAATCTAGCTATTGCTGTTCCTGGCAGTAATAACCTATCTTTAGTTTCTAATCCCAGCATTACATGTAAACATGACTATGAAGGTAAAATTGTTGAAAGAAAAAATTTCAGACATGTGTGTATGTGTATATATATATGTATGTGTACGTATATGTATGTATAAATATGTATATATGTATAAATCCCAGCCCCACATACATACATATACATGTATGTATGTACCTGCATGTATGTACATGTATGTACATGTACATGTACATGTACATATACATGTACGTATATGGGGTTGGGATTTAGCTCAGTTGGTAAAGAGCTGCGCTGCAGTCTCTGAGGTCCCAAGTTTGATTCCCAGCACCACAAAAATGGGAGAAGGGCCTGGCAATCCACTCCCAAGGCAATCTCGAAACAGTCAGCCATTGAAAACCCTGTGAGGGTCTCTATGAGTCCGATACCGACTTGACAGCACCTAACAACAACAACAATGTATGTATATATATACACATATATATGTGTGTGTATGTATGTGTGTATGTGTATATGTAACTATATATGATGACCTCAAATACAGCAGCCAAGCATGCTTAGACATAACAAAGGGCTAAAAGTAAAAAGAAAATGATGACAACAGAAAATAACATGTCATCAATAGAGAAATAGCCATTTGAATGAATGCTGAATGAAATCAGAAATTGTTATACCTATAAAAGCATATTAGATCATTTTTAAATTTCTGAAAGATATAAAATATAAGCCTATCATTCTATATGCAGTGTAAATATCATATATTATTCCATTATAATCACATACTTTTAGATTTTTACAAATTCCAGATGGTTGTACAGATCTAGAGGTAACATAATTCTGTAAATTTGGCCAAATCTGTCAATGTTGCCACTAATTATGTGCCACTAATGGCTAATTTCCTATCTAATATCATACTCCTTCTCTTCATTACTATCATAGTTTCAATTTAGTTAGAAGTAGAAAAATTTACATTTTAGCACCTCAGTAGAACTGGAAACACAATGCTGAGCAAGAAGGCCTAAGTGGAAGTTAAACTTCTACAAAATTAGTTTATACATAACCTTTTGCCCTTCTTGCCCTTTGGCTTACCTCTTTTATTCTTAGTAAAAAGGAAACTTGATTAAGTAAACCTGTAGAGGCTGAATGCAACAATTAGAGAATAATCTAGGGAAGATATCTTTGTTCAACATCCTTCAACTCCATTATCAAAGTCAACAACCACCTAAACTACTCTCAGTTTCTCATTTCATGAACACACACTTCTTTGCTATGATACTACCATTTGAATTTCCTGTTATTTGTAGCACAATTATTTTTCTAAACAAATATCTTCATTCCAGAATGTACTTTAATATAATATAAATTCTGGGGTACCATTATATGAACAAACTAATGAATGAGTGAGGGAATGGAGAAACAAATGAACAAATAGGTATAATAGGTATGGTTACACACTGAACTCACAAAAAGGCAAAAGGAGTTCCTAGGACCTAGTAGTTAGGAACAAAATTTGCCTAGCACAATTTTTCTAAGAAAAAAATATATACACATACACACACACATATACATACACACACACACATACACACACATACATATATATACACACACACACACATATACACACATATATATGGTGTGTGTATAACCACACATGTGTATATGTATATACACACATATATATGTGTATGTATATACATGTGTGTATGTATATTTCTTTGTATATATATAATATATATACACACATATATATGTGTGTTTATATATATGTATGATGTGGTAATCCTATCACACATATATATGATGTGATGGCATTATCATGGTGTTATATGTATAAAGATTCTAAGGGTATAAGCATAAACAATGCAAGTATTCTAAGTTTTTGCACATCAGGGACCTAAAATTATGGTAGCATATGAGGGAAAGTATTAGCATTCATGCACAAAGCCAAGAATGTCAAAGTGAACTACAAACTCCTACATACAATCATAAGGAGAACAAAATATAAATATGTCATTTCCTGTATTTAGATATTTAAAAAGAATAACCTTTTCAGGAATCAAGTATATTATTCCTGAAGTTCCTTTTGTAAATACACAAGTGTTACTTTGTCTGCCAAGAGCTCTTAGTAATGAAAATTATAGACATTGAATTAAAACAACCCACTAAACAAATAAAACCTCCAATGAAACAATTGATAGGTAAGACTCAGCATATAAAAGTACACTATATGATGAATATTAAATGTTTGAAAAATGCATAATTATATTTGTGAAATTACTTTTGGTGAAACACACTAAAATCTACTATCTAGTGTGTCAGTTTCCTCAGACTGCCTTAAGAAGACTCTATTCGATCATATAATAGATATTTGTTCTCTCAGTTTTGGATCCTAGATGTCTGAAGTCATGTACTCAACAAGGCTGGTACCTTCTGTTGTTGTTGTTAGGTGCTGTCGAGTCAGTGTCCGACTCATAGAGACCCTCATAGGGTTTTCAATGGCTGAGTGCTTCGGGATTGTCTTGGGAGTGGATTGCTAGGCCCTTCTCCCATTTTTGCAGTGCTGGGAATTGAACTCAGGGCCTCAGAGACTGCAGAGCAGCGCTCTACCCACTGACCTAAACCCCAGCTCTGGTACCTTCCAGAGGCTCTGAAATGAAAATCTATCCCATCATTCTCCTACTTTCTGATGGTTTCAAGCAGTTTGGGGTGTATCATGACACAGCTGCATCACAGCAATCTCTGCCTCCATGTTTGCATAGTCTTCTTCCCTGTGTGCACATTTGTGGGTCTTCTCTTCTCGAAAGGGCACTAATGATACCAGATTTAGGACCATCCTGATCCAATATGATCTCCTCTAATTATATCAGCATAAGACCTTCTTTCCAAGCAAATTCAGATTTTTAAGTTTCCATGTGCAGATGAATCTTACTGGACATTGCAATCCACTGTTTTAGAAAAAAAGAAAAATCACCTCCAAAAGAATGTTGACAGTGGTGATTGAATTTGTGACTCAGATTCCATTTGGCACTGTGGTGACCAATCTGTGAACTTACTGACATTCCAAAAGAAAATTATTCTCTGAGAAAGAGCAACCTAAGGATTGTAAAAGCTAAATTCTTTCCTAAAACAATGGCATAATCTCAACTGGTCTACACCGGGCCAATGAGCTACACAAGTAAATTTATCTGCCAGTTGTAATTCTTGACAATCAATGTAACTCTCTCTCTCTCTCTCTCTCTCTCTCTCTATATATATATATATATATATATATATATATATATATATATATATATATATGTATATATATATGCTTTAAAAAGATCCTCTACATCACTCCCTAATGGGACATAGTCTGATTTCAACTGGAATCTCCCTGCAAGAAGTTCTAAGAATTGAAATAAATAATAAATGCTTTCTTAACTTTACAGATCATCTGAGTTTCTTTGGATAAAAAGTCCACATTTCACTAATCTGTTTCACAAGTCATCACTACCAACTATTCAGGAAATATATATTTTCTATGTTATAGAAACTGGTCAAGATACTGAAGCAGGAATTGTACTTAGCTTAGATAAGACCAGGGTAATTTAGCACACTAACAAGAGTAAATGAGATCAATTGTATGCTTCTCTTAATTGAAGTCAAATAAAGACCAGAATTTATTTTAAAAAGTTACTATCTATTCATAATAATTCATACTCTGCAAACCGATAATAGAAAGAGTAATTTCTCAATGTGATACAAGGTATTTAGGGTGAAAAACAAGAATTAAATTGAAGGCAGAAATCCAGTCAGAGTCAATTTATTATCTTTCAATTTTAAAGAGACAAACACAGCCAGCATTTAAACGTATTCTGTTTAGAAAGTAAAGATATGTAATTTATATCATAGTAGGGTAATCAATTTAAGTTTACATGTAGTGAGCTGTTTATCAAAACCAATGATGTCCTATATTTGAGATATCTAAATTTCCTTTAAGAAGCACTCTTTAAAATAGGTTAACTGCAGCAAATTTGAAATTGATTACCAAAATAATTTTACATTGCGGATAATGTTTTTCTGCCATTGGAGCTATCTACACATTTTCTGTACCTAATTCCAGAATATCACAGGAATTTTTTTCCTTTTGCTAGAAAAGAATGGCTTAATTGTAATTTCATAATCATAGGTTATAAATTGATAAATTTAACCAAAAAATTCATCTCACATACAGTTGATTTTATGTAATTATCTTTTAAAATGTTCCTTAACTTTTGAGTCTAAGAATATAGACTTATAATTAGTCTGAAACATTTTATAGTCACTGTACCATGTAAACAACTTTATTTCCTCCTAAGTTTTGACATCTAGTGTAAAACTGATTTGTGAGTTGTGGTTTCCTTGCATTTTAACCAAGGATGAATCAGGATGTTTGGATGTAATCACTTACTCCTTCCTTCCTTCCTTCCTTCCTTCCTTCCTTCCTTCCTTTTCTTTCTTTCTTTCTTTCTTTCCTTCTCTCTCTCTCTTTCTCTCTCTCTCTCTCTCTCTCTCTTTCTTTCTTTCTCTTTTTCTGTCTCTCTTTCTTTGTCTCCTGTGGTACTGATCCTAGGGCCTTTTGCATACTTGCAAGCACTCTACCGCTAAACTGCATCCACACCCCCTCTTTTAAATTTTTTATAGTGAGACTGGATCTCCCTAAATTATACAGGCTGCTTCTGGCCTCAAGTTTATGCTCTTCCTGCCTCTGCCTCCAGAGTTACTGGGAATACAAGCCTACACCACCTCACCAGGCTTGGATCTAATAATTTTCTAAGTTCATATTCCCATCCCAGTGCTTTCTTGCAGCATCACAATGGATTTGAGTAGAAATATTCTCATTTATCTAAAGATTATATAAATAAATAAACATAATATATGCATGCATAAATACGTTGTTTTACATGGGTACTAAACTGAAAACTAGATAGTATTTTATCATTTTTTTGTCACATGTGTCATATCATGCAATTTAGATCACTGTTTCCCCTTTTTATTTACCTGCTAAAGACATTATCCTCCTCTATAAACTGGTGTGATCTCAACTCTTCTTATCTAAAAAGCCAATAAATTCCTGGATGGTTTCTGAATAATCAGCAATATATGTTCAATGATTTTTAATCAAACCAAATACATATATTTCTTCATTTATTTGAGGAATACTAAAACAAATGAAATATTATTAACCATGTTTCTTTTTAAACTGTGTCCTGAGAATCAGACTTATTTGTAATAAATCTGTTTAAATTATTGGTCATTTTTTCAAAGATTTCACACATAAATGAGTTTAGATGTGTCTCCCAAAGTTTCATATGCTGTCAAAAATATTTTGTCAGATTCATGTTGATATTTGGAGGATAGTCCCTTGAGACATACCTAGGGCTAGATGTTGTTGTTGTTGTTGTTAGGTGCTGTCTTCTTGTGTCTTATTCATAGTGACCATCATAGGGTTTTCAGTGGCTGATTTTTAGGGGGATTGCCTTGGGAATGGATTACTATGTACTTCTCTCAGTTTTTCAGTGCTGGAAATTGAACCCAGGACTTCACAAACTGTAGAGAGGGCCTCTACCAACTGAGCTACTTCCCAACCCCAGTCCTAGAGAAGGTTATTATAAACCTGGGATCCCCATGAAGGGATTGTTGTTGTTGTTGTTAGGAGCTGAGAAGTCAGATCCGACTTATAGCAACCCTATGTACAACAGAATAAAATACCCTGCCAGGTCCAATTCCACTCAGGATGGGTAGACTGAGTCCCCACATGAGGAAGGGTACCTTTAAAAGGCATCAGAGGGAAAATCCACCTAGAGGGGAAAAGTACCTCAAAGCCTTTGAAGGGAAAGTCCACCGAGAGGGGAATAGTACCTCAAAAGAAGGTCTCTTCATGGAAAGGGACTTGGAATATTGCCTTTTCTTTTTCCTAAATTTGAATTGTTCACTGTTTTCTTCATATAGTAAATTTCTGGGAAATATTAATGAAAAACAAGTAATAAGTGTAAATATTTAATCTTCTGACTCTGTGAGCAGTGCTCATTCAGATTGAGAGCTAAAAAAGCCTCCCTAGTAGACTTACAATAAAAGAATTCTTGAATGACTTCCAACGGTATGAACTCCTTGAGTTAACACAAACCAAAGTTTCTATACCAATGGCCCTCCAGCAAGCTAAACAATCTGGTAAGTTACAATGCCCATTTTTCATATTGTGGACTCAAGAGGGTGACACCTTAATAATAAACTGCCCCTAGTTTCCACTTAAAAACAGAGTAGTTAATAATAGTTAAACTACCCCATTATAATTTGTCATTGATAAAACACCTAAGGAAAAACAGACCTCCCTGATGTTTGTTACCTAGAGACAGTAAAGTTTATGCTCTGAGTTGTGGGCTCTTGTTTGTGAACTGGGCTATGGGCTATTGTGATCAATATGTGTTTGTGAAGCCTGTTTCTGCTGGATACCATGCGTACTGTTCTTACTGCTTGCATAACCTAAGTTTAAAAAACTGTATAAAAGCCTGGACTATCTGGGAAATAAACGGAACAGATCCACACTGCCTCCGAGCTGCTGTGTTTGCTGTTATCCACTGCTGAGTCCTTATCTGCCTTCGGGAGACCCTGCATTCAATCTCGGCTGCAGCTGGACTGCGGCAATACCCCTCAACACTGTACCATGCCTGGTACTATGTCAGTGCTTCCCTGCAATCCATAGGGTTTTCGAGGGCTTATTGTTACAGGAGTGGGCTGCCAGGTACTTTTCCCGTTTTTGCAGTACTGGGGATTGAATCCATGGCCTCAGAGAATGCAGAGCAGCAATGTACCAACTGAAATAAATCCCAGCCTGTAAAATGAGATTGTTGTTCTTGTTAGGTGCCTTGGAGTTGTTGTCCAACTCATAGCGACCCTACATATAATAGGGGAAACACTATTGTTAGTACTTCTCTGCTATTCATAGGGTTTTCAGTGGCTGATTGTTTTTTGAGAGTGGGCTGCTTGGTCCTTCTCCCAAGCTGCAGCACCTAGTGTTCTCAGGACTTCTCCCATTCAAGGACTAACCACTCCAGACTCTGCTTAACTTCCAAGATCTGATGGGATCTCATGCCACAGCAGTACAGCTGCAGGGTAAGGTCTGATTAGTAGATTTATAACAAGAGGAAGAGATACTTTAGCTGTCTGACTTCCTCTTTGTATTGTCACATGATGTCTTTTATCATATGATGAGCTAGAAGACAGTCACCAGATGAAACTCCCTGACTTTGGACTTTCTAGCCCCCATTACTATAAGAAATAGATTTGTTTTCTTTGTAAACTACACATTTTATGATATTCTGTTATGTTGCTGCTGTCGTTGTTGGATATTGTCAAGTTAGATCCAACTCATAGCGACCCTATGTACAACAGAATGAAGAACTCCCCAACACTGTGCCATGCACACAATCCTTTTGTGTTTGAGTTCAGTGTTGCAGACACTATATTTCTTCTCTGGCACTGGTACCACACTGGTAAGAGAAGGTTTCATGGGGTTTTACTCCATTCCTGTCATTAAAGTTGACTCTACTTTCAGGAGGCAATTATTTTCCAGTCATTTCTTGAATGCCTTCCAGCCTGTGGGGCTTGTTTTCTGGCACTGTAGTTGACAAAACTTTGCTATTCATAGGGTTTTCAATGGCTAATTGTTTTGAGAATGGGCTATATGGTCCTTCTCCCTAATTTATCTTAGTCTGGGAGCCCAGCTGAAATCTGTTCATCATGGGTGGCTCTGATAATACCTGAAAAACTTGGTGGCATAGCTTCCAGCATCACAGCAACCCACAAGCCCTCAAAGCATGACAAGCTGACAAATGTTTGTGATTCTGTTGTAAGAATCAAAAACAGACTAAGATATAATGCTGGAAGTCCCAGTGTTTTAAGAAAATGCCATGAGCCAAAGTTTTAACAACTATTCTGAGAGAAACAAATGAGCACTTTTCCACTCTAATCTCACAACAGAGAAAGCTTGTATGAACAAATATGTGGTGTTTTTCCACTCACACCAAGGAAGCAATAAACTTTGCAGTGAACACAGATCAGTATCTTCTGATTCAATTCAATGTTGACCTTGAGATAGTGTCAAATCCCACAAGTTGAAGGATGAATCCCAGTACTGCCCCAACTTCAGATGCCATTTTTTTTTTTTTTTTGGTGCCTTCGAGCCAGTTCTAACTCACAGCAACCTTACGTAGAACGCAATGAAAAACTACTCAACACTGTGTGATGCACATGATCTTATGTATAACCCCATTGTTGTATGTTTGTTCTCATTTTGAGTCATGCAATATCAGCAAAAGGAGGTAAGCAGGCAGATGTCAATTACAAATAACTAATTTTCACATATATATGTGACTGATTGCCTATAAATTGTAACTTATACTACCTTTTCATCAGGCTCAATTTGATCACATGGCTCAAAGAACTCAGAAAAATACTTTACTTGATTTACCTGTTTATTATAAATAACAACACAAAAAACAGATGGATATATGACTAGGGCATTATTATATGGGAAGTTATGGAAATTCTGTGCCCTCTCTGGACATATTTGCCTCCAGGAACTTCTGTTCATTTAGTTGTTTCATAGCTCATTAGACACAGTTATGGGTTTACAGAAGCTTCATTAAGTAGGCATTATTGATCAGATAATATTTCAGCCACTCCCCAGCGCTAGAGGTTGGAGAGTAAGGGTGAGATTCTCAACTCTGTAATTATGCCTTATTCTTCCCTTTAATCATCTCTTCTCTTTCAGCCATGAAAAAAAGCTCCAGTGACCAATCAGCTTATTAGCATTCTAAAAGATACATAGAATGTTAGATATTCCAAAGATTTTTAACAACAATAGGTGAGAAAAACAGATGAAGACTAAATATATAATTCACAGTATGACACTCATGGATATATATGTCATAGAAATAAAATAACTCCTTATGATGGTTAGATGTACTTCATGGATGGGGCAGTACTTTGTACATATTGGAATAGACTCTAATTCTGGGTACTGATTTGCCTTTCCTGCAGGTAATGCTTCTGCCAAAATTATGATTTATGGACTTAGAGAATGTCTTGTCCACCATCATGGTATTCAACTTAGTGTTTTTTCTAACAAAGTCACTTCACAGTCAAAGTATGGCAGTGGGTTCATGTTCAAGGAATCTCTCACCGTTCTTATGTAGCTAATTGCTCCTGCTGTTAAATCAACAGGCTAAGAAAAAACTTCACTGTTTTCATGGGTGATTGATCCAGGCTACCAATGGGAAATTGGACTGTAAATGGAGGTAAGGAGGAGTTTGTCTGGAGTGCAAGAGATCCCTTGAGGCAAATCTTAGTATTACCATGCCCTGTGATTAAATTCAATAGGAAGCTATAACAACCAGCCAGATAGAACACTAAATGGCCCAGATACTTTAAGACCCACTGAGGTTCTTGCTGAAAGTAGAAGGAATACAGAACAATAGTAGAAGAAGGTAGCTATAAATGCAAGCAATGGCCATGTGCCCAGTTATAGAAAAGAGGATTGTCATTATCATCAGTGTTTCTTTCTAATTTTATTAAAAGTTTGCATAAATAGACGTATGTTAAACAGATATGCTTGTTTTCTTTCCTCTACTATTTTCTTGCAATATAACACAACACTGACTATTATCAGTATTTGAATGTTGTTAAATATACATTGCTTTATTTAAGTCATGCATGCCAGGAGAAAAGCAAGCCCTCCTCAAAAGGTTTTGCTGCATATACTGGGGAAGAAA
>VMDO01043067.1:0-10151 GCA_007922755.1 Pedetes capensis
CTCAGGTCACACCTTGAAAACTAATGATTTTATAGAAAGGTGGCTTTAGAAGTAAGCAGATCTGAGAATGAATGCCATTTTTACCACTTTCTGTCTGTATAACCCTGAATGAATCATTTGTTTTCTCTGATCATTAATTTCCTCAACATTTGTTAATGGTAATGACATCTATTGAGTAGAACTATTATAAGGAACAAATGTAATATTGACATGTTTATTAGTGCATAGTTTGGCACAGAAGAGTTAACTATTATAATAGAAAATAATACTTATTTTTTTCCCATATTTTCATCTTTAACCCACATTTTTCTTCCCCCTCCCTTTACTGGTAAATGTTGGTGGGGTACAGAGTAATAGAGTATTGGCTTTTTCCATTATGCAACTACTGCATCATTTTTGGTTACACTTTTATCAACTTCCAAAGTTTATGGAACTTTTTGACTAATATGTAGTAAAACTCAAATGCATATTTGGGCTATATTCCCCTATTTTGCCAACGTACTCATTAAGTTGCATTGCCAACATTGAGATTATCCTTTCCCCCTTTATCCTTTTACATTGCTTCTCCTTCCCATCTCACCTTCTGGAATCTTCACTTCCCTTTGCTAGCTCCCTCCCTCCTCCTTTCTACTCTTTATACTGTCCCTTCTTTGCTAAGTTTAATTGTACATTTTTTATATATCAACTTATGTATAGGATTATTTCTTCCTGTAAGGAAGATTCAGCTCCCATATATGAGTGAGAACATAGGGTATTTCTCTTTTTGACCTTGTATTCATTCACTTAAGATGATGTTCTCCAGTTCCATCCATTTTGCTGCAAATAACATTATTTCATTTTTTATTGCTGAATAGTATTCCATTGTGTGTATGTACCATAATATTTTTTTTAACCATTCTTCTGTTGATGGGCACCTTAGTTGGTTCCATATCCTTGCTATTGTGAAGAATGCTGCATTGAATATGGAGATACAGGTGTCTTTGTGGTATGATGACTTACCTCCCTTTGGGTACATTCCCAGTAGTGGTATAGCTGGGTCATATGGCAGTTCTATTTTTAATTTTCTGAGGTATCTCCATATTGATTTCCAAAGTGGTTTAACCCAACTTTCCATATTTGCGTTTCCCATAAACTTTAAAGAATTTCTTACCTATTTATGTAAGCAGCCAACTGTTTTGGAGACTTCTTGACCTGAAAAATGAAAGTAAATAGTTTTAGCATATTAATTTCTTTAGTAGGGTTATGTATGATAGATATAAAGTTAAAATTCAATAGATATGTTTTTCAGGTTAATGTTTTCTCTGTCCTAATGCTGTGGTCTCACCTATTAGGTACAACAAAATTTTATGTATGTATGTTTGCCAAAGCAATCTATTTCCCTATTTTTCACACCACTAGTCATATATTGATACTTACAGGTGCTTGATGAGTTAAAGTTTAACAACATTTAAACAAAATTGTATCAGTGCTAATAAACATTGAAATGGTGAACAAAAAGCATCTCTGAGCTTCCTTGTAAACTAAAATATTCAAATTACTGCTTATTAAAATAATATTCTCACCAAAATGTTTTTGGAGCTTTAAGAATATAATAATTATGCTTCATCAATTCTACTTAACCCTTAACTGATATTACAGGGTCAAAATACCCAAGTGGTTGCTGGACATGGGGTGCTGTAGCATGTACCTAAGTTCTGGTAAGTGTACTGTGACCCCAGAAGCATGATACCAGTTAAGAGTTAATCTAGGAGATAAAGCAAAATTATCCTCCTGTTGTTTAAACAATTAACTGGATCTATAGATCTAACAGTTTAAACTGCCTTGCTTGCTACCTGGAAACCATGGACTTACCTCCTTCATGTTCTTATTAGTGAAATTAGAGATCCTTTTTCTAGGACGATCAATGGAATGATCCTCAATATTATTACAAAAGTTTCGTTTTTTAACATTGTGGGTTTCAGATGCCATAATCTCTTAAATGCCTAAACAAAACAAAAATAATACAAAATATAAAAATCAAAAGGACTTAATCATATTTTTAATGCATACACAGGCAAATATCAATAGTTACACTCTGTGTAAAAGTGGCTTATGAGTAAAGCAGAGCAGATGCTTGTTTTTATCCTCTGATACAGATTCTTACTATATAGCCCAGGCTGGCCTGAAACTCACGACCCTCCTGCCTCTACCCACCAAGTGTTGGGACTACAGGTGTGTACCACTATGTCTAGCAATATTTTACATGTATTTAAAACCTAAAACACAGAAGAAGCCAAATGCAGAGCATTCCAAGAAATTAGGCTGTGTTTTCATTCTTTAGTTCCAACCAGTTAAAATAATATTGTATGTTTTTGCCAAAGCAAATGTCAGTATCCCCATTTTCTATATCACTAGCCATTTTAATGAAATTAGAATTCAGTTCCATCAAGTAGTGTTATCCGTGTCATCTACATGTATAGAAGCCTAAAATTTTGGAACCACATGACTAGGTGAAAAGCAACCCTAAACAACCAGAGGAACCAAAACAGATTATATACTTCTGGCTTGCTGTATGTCTAATCCTGAATTTTTCTTTCATTCTTGCAGCTAACTCTCCAAAGCTGTCCTCTTTTGAAAACAACAACAACAACAACAACAACAACAACAACAAAACATAATCCTAATACTATGCTAAAGTGGAGGTAGTGGTGAAAATTGATGCTATGACTTCATTTATAGATAGAAGAAATTAATGATTTCTCCAGCTGTATTCCAGGTTCACAAAGGAAATTAATTTTAGGTCTTGTACTGAATATAAATTCCTCCCTCATTCTTTGTTTATACTTTAAATGTCATTCACTGTATGCCTGGTTCTGGAGTTAATGTAGATGATGCTAAGAGATTCTATTCTAAAGAATCATTTAGGGAACTTTTTGAAAATGCATCTTACTGAGCTTTAACTTTAGAGACTCTACTCAGTAGGTCTCTGGAGTACAGTTTAAAACAAAACATTTTTTAAAAACCTCTACAAGTATTTATAATGCACATTTCAAATTCTCCAATATACAAATATGAAATTTTGCAAATAATTTCAGTGTATTGTGAGAGTTCCTGCAGCAAGTTCATGAACAGCCCTTCCTTCTCTATCCTGGGTTAAGAAACCTCTAGGGTGAATTTTTGTTAAAAGTAAATACATACATACATACATACATACATACATACATACATACATACACACACACATACTTCCACTAAACCAAAAACACTCTGACAGAGGAGCACCTGGACAAGCAGCAAAGCTTAACTGAGTCTTAAAGGACAAATAGCACACTGAAAAACCAGCATGTGCAGAATTGAAAGGCATAAAAGCAACATCATTTGCTTGGAGATCTCTTAAGTAGATACATGTGGCTGGAGCTTAGGCTGGGGGCCAGCTGCAGCAGTGTGAGAAATGAGGCTAGACAAATACAGGCAGAAGCTGGACCACAAGGGGTCTTGTCCACAATGTACACTTTTTTAAAAAAATGAAGGGGACTTTCAGTTAAAGATAATAGAACACATGCAATTATTTCTATCCTTCCCTGAAATGCCATTAAAATGACAGTAGACAGCTTTTTTAAAGGCATAAAACCCATGAGGGCAAGAAGAAGATGGGATGATGGTGACATTTTAGAAACTGCAAAGCAAAAGTAGTAACTGATTTAGCAGATCTGAGAGAGCCAAATCCTAATCAGAAATGAGGAAATCCCCAAAAGGTTTTGGGTGGTGGTGGTTGTTAGGGGCCCTCTGACTCACAGCGACTCAAATAAGGTTTCCTTTTTTTTTCTTTTATTAGAAATTTTAATGTACAACTTAATGTATTTCATTCTGACATGCATTTCATTGTGACATTTCCATATATGTGTTTCACTGTACACTGCACAGATAACTTCCCCCTTACCCTCTTGTGCACCTTCTACCCCCGTCTTCTGCCCCACTCCCTGACACCAAAGGCCTCTCTTCTACTTGCATGTCTTTTTGTAGGATTATTTTTCTATATACCCTTGCATCCCAATTATGATTTAAGTCCACACATTTTTCTGTAGTGATCTATCTTTTTACATTGTCAGTAGTATTACATGAATAGTCTAGCCCATTTGTATTATTACCATCCTTTGGTATTGCTATTATTATAATTATTTCCTGAACTATTAAAGTTGGGCTGTTTACTTTGAGGGATAAAATACCTCAATATAAAACCATAAACTTTAAAATTAATAGAAGAAAGGACAGGCAATACACTCCAACATATAGGCATAGGAAAGCATTTCCTTAATAGGACTCCAATTGTTCAAGAAATTGCAACAAGAATAGATAAATGGGATTACATGAAATAAAAAAGCTTCTGTACAGCAAAGGAAACAACAGAGTCAAGGAAACCCCCACTGAATGGGAAAAAAAAATCTTTGCATCCCATACATTGGACAGAGAACTAATTTCCAGAATTTATAAAGAACTCAAGAAAACAATACCCAAGAAAACAAATAACCCAATACACAAATGGGCAAAGGAACTGAGGCTCGTAAAACCATGAAACACATGAAAAAATGTCCACTATCCCTAGCCATTAGGAAAATGCAAATCAAAACAATGCTGAGATTCCACCTTACTCCAGTAAGAATGGCCAAATAGGGTTTTCAATGGCTGATTGTTTCGGGATTACTTTGGGAGAAGATTGCCATGTCCTTCTCCCATTTTTGTGTTGCTGGGGACTGAATGTGGGTCCCCAGAGAATGTGGAGTGGCACCCTACCAACTGAGCTAAATCTCAGCCCCCACAAGGTTTAGAAATAGACAATTCCAAAGGCATCAAGAAGTGACCTTGAACTTAAAACTCTCCTGCCTCAGCCTCCTGAGTCCTGGGCATGCCTAGTAGTAACATTATTCTTACAAACCAATAATGGAAGCAACCCAATGCCCATCAGCTAGTGAATAGATAAATAAAATGTGGTAAATCCACATTATGCAATATTAGTCATCCATAAAAACTGAATGGCATATGGATACATGCTACAACACAGATGAATCTTTAAAATATTAGGCTAAGTGAAAGTCATTGAAATCACATTGATGATTCCACTTATAAGAAATGTTTAGAGTACACAAATCTATGGACAGAAAACATAATTGTTTGCTTAGACTCTTTAAATGATTAAACTATGTGATATGTGAATTACATATTAATAAAGCTATCACAAAATATTTTTAGAATAACAAAACTATAAAACTTTCAGGAGAAAAAAAAAGAAGAAAATATATGGGATAGAAGGCTAGGCAAAGCATCCTTTTAAAAGGCCAAAAGCATGACCCAAGGAAAATTTGATAAAGTGAGATTCATAAAAATTCAAAACTTTTGCTCTGAAAATGACCCTGGTAAGAGAATTGAAAAGACAAGCTACAAACTGGCAGAAATTATTTATAAACCACATATTCAAAAAGATACTGATATCTTGAATGCATAAAAAGAAACTCTCAAAATCAACAAACTTCTAACATATCACATTAGAAAATGGGAAAAGAACATGCTAATTCTATATATGCCTGCAGTGGTAGCCCTGTGGCATCTGATCCTGTCAGATCTTGGAAGCTAAGCAGGGTCGGGCCTGGTTAGTACCTGGATGGGAGACCGCCAAGGAACACCAGAAGCTGTAGGCTTGGGAGAAGGACCTGGCAACCCCCTCCCAAAAATCAACCTGCCATTGAAAACCCTATGAACAGCAGAAAAGCACTGACAATAGTGTTTCCCCTGTTGAACAGAGGGTCACTATGAGTCAGATACTGACTCGACGGCACCTAACAACAACAACAATTCTATATATGTACTTTTTCATATATGCAAAAAAGACATTTTATCAAAGAGTATATATAAATGGTAAATAAGCATGTTCAACATAATAAGCCATTAGAGAAACACAGAAAAATTATTATACATCTGTTAGAATGACTACAAGAAAAAAAGAGACAGCATCAACTGCTGACAAGGACACAAAGTAACTAGATCATTCATGTTGCTGGTGGAAATGCAGTGGTATAGCTACTCTGTAAAACAGTCTGGCATTTTCTCTGAAAAGTAAAAATGCAACTACCATATGATCCATCAGCTGCACTTCTGCAAATCCATCTCAGAGGAAATAAAATTATTTCACAAAAAAACTATTGTGAGCCAGGCACAGTGGCACACACCTGTAATCCCAATGATTTGGGAGGAAGAGGCAGGAGGATCACAAGTTTGAGATCAGAGGCAGTCTGCGTAATTTAGCAAGAGCCTATCTCAAAAAGTAAAAAAATGGGCTGAGGGTGCAGCTCAGTGGTCCAGCACTTGCAAAGCATGCAAGCGCAAGACCCTGGGTTCAACACCCAGCACCGCAAACCAAACCAAACCAAAACAAAACAAAAAAACCTGTTGTAAATGTTTTAGCAGTTTTATTCATAATAGTTCCAAACTGGAAACAATCTACATTTCATCTGAATTGGAAAATGGTTAAATAAATTGTGGTAATAATATCCAGCAATAAACTGGAATGAATTGTTGCTATCTCTGATAACCCAGATGAATCAGTACAGAGTTATGCAAGGTGGAAAAACTCAATCCCCAAAGTTTTCATACTGTTTGAATACATTTATGGAGCACTTGCCCTGCAACCCCCATCACTATAGGTGAACCTAGGGCCTTATACATACTAGGCAAGCACTCCATCACTAAACTGCACCCCTAGCACCCTTTTTTCATTTTTTCTTTTTTCTTTTTTAATTTTGAGACAAGATCTCACCAAGTTGCACAGGCTGTCTCTGGCCTCCAATCTGAGCTCATCCTAGTTAGCCTCCCAAGTACCTGGGATTACATAAGTGTGCCACCACACCCTGCTCAGAGCATTCTTGAAATAACAAAATTAGAGAAATGGATTAGTGGTTGCTAAGCATTATGGGAAAATCGTAATAGTTCCAAACTGAAAACATCCTATATTTCATCTGACTGAGTAAACAGAGAAATTCTGGTACTATTACCCAGCAATAAACTGGAATGAATTATTGCCTCAAAATAAAATGTTTAATTTTAAAAGTAATGCAAATTATAATTAAAATAAACTATTACAATCTTCTAATTGAATGAGCAAGATAATGATTTAGGAAAACCTAGAATTGGCTGGGGATTTGGCTCAGTGGTAGAGTACTTGCCTAGCATGCAAAAGACCCTGGGGCTTTCCCAGCACCACAAAAGTAAGTAAGTAAGTAAATAAATAAATAATTGTTTAGAAAAGGAAAGCTCTGTCACCCTCTACAAAACTCAATTTGAAATGAATCAAAGACCTCAATGTTAAACCAGAAACTGTGAAACTACTAGAAGCAAATGTAGGGAACACACTTCACCACATAGGCAGAGGCATTTTTTTTATACATTTACATTATACAAGCATTTATACATTATACAAGCATTTTTTAAATACAATTTCAATAGCACAAGAAATAGTACCAAGAATCAACAAATGGGATTACATGAAATTAAAAAGGTTTTGCATAGCAAAGGAAACAATAAAGGGAGAGCCTTCAGAATGGGAGAAAATCTTTGTTAACATACACTGGACAAAGAATTAATGTCTAGGACATATAAAGAACTCAAAAAATTAAACACTGGTGCACACCTGTAATCCCAGCAGCTCAGGAGGCAGAGGCAAGAGGATCGCAAGTTTGAGACCAGAGGCAATCTGCATAATTTAGCAAGACCCTGTCTCAAAAAGTAAAAAAAATGGGGGTACAGCTCAGTGGTCCAGCACTTGCAAAGCATGCAAGTGCGAGGCTCTGGGTTCAACCCTCAGTACCATAAATAAATAAATAAATAAATAAAATTAAACACCAAAAAAAAAAATCAAATAATCCAATCAGTAAGTCTCAAAAGAAAAACAAATAGTCAATAAACATATGAAAAAAAAGTTCAACATCTGTAGCCATCAAAGAAAGGCAAATCAAAGCTATACTGTGATTCTATTTCACCCTAGTCAGAATGGCTAGCATCAATAAACCAAACACCACCAAATGCTGGTGAGGATGCAGAAGGAACAAGGAACTCTTACACTGCTGGTGGGACTGTAAACTAGTACAGCCATTATGGAAACCACTGTGGAGTTTCACAGAAAACTAAAAACAGAACTACCATTGATCTGGGCATATACCCTTAGGAAGGTAAGTCATCAGACCACAGAAATACCTACATATCCATGTTTACCGCAGAACTGTTCACAATTGCAAGGATATAGAATCAACCCAAATGTCCATTAATAGATGATTGCAGTAAAATGGCGTGGGCGTGCATGCACGTGCACGCGCACAAACACACACATACACACACTGGAATATTATTCAATAGCAACAAAGAATGAAATCACATCATTTGCAGAAAAATAGGTGGATCTGGAAATACCATTCTAAGCAACATAACCCAGACTCAAAAAGAGAAATACCAAGTTTTCACTCATATGCAGAAGTTAGATATACCTTAAAGGAAGAAAAAAGTTACATATATATGTAATATATATATATATATATATATATATATATATATATATAAAGGTTGTATGAATCTAAGATTGTAAAATACAAGGGCACCCATTGGAAAAGAGGAAGGTGATTGGTGGGGGGAGGAGAAGCCACATAGGGAAGTAAACAGGGAGAACAAGTGCAAAGTACAGCATGCATTTGTATGAAAACCCCATAATGAAATCCAGTATAGTGTAAGCAATTAAAAAAAATACTATATCTCATAAATATGTATAATCTTTAATCATATGTTAATAAAAAAATTTTCAAACATTGAAGATGGAATTGTTAACATGATGATAATTCTGCACTGTATATATGAATTGAATTACCACTCTGAGGACCAGGCAACCCACTCTCAAAACAACTAGCCATTGAAAACCCTATAAATAGCAGAGAAACACTGTCAGGTATAGTGCTGGAAAATGAGCCCCCCAGGTTGGAATGCACTCAAAAGATTACTGGGGAAGAGCTGTCTCCTCAAAGTAGAGTCTACCTTAATGACGGAAATGGAGTAAAACCCCAGGGACCTCCATTTCCTGATATAACACTATTCAAAATGAGGAGAAACAACTGTGAACATCTATTAATAACTGGAAAGTGGAATGTATGTAGTATGAATCTAGGAAAATTAGAAATCATTAAAAGAGAAATGGATTGCATAAACATTGACATTCTAGGCATCAGTGAGCTAAAATGGGCCAGCATGGGCCATTCTGAGTCAGATAATCATATGATCTACTATGCTGGGAATGAAAAACTAAAGAGAAATGGGGTTGCATTCATCATCAAAAAAGACATCTCAAGATCTGTTCTGAAGTACAATGCTGTCAGTGATAGAATAATATCCATATGCCTATAAGGAAAGCCAGTTAATATGATTACTATTCATACTTATGCACCTCCCATAAGGCCACAAATGAAGATAGGGAAGATTTCTACTACTGCAATCTACTGCAATCTGAAATAGATTGAACATGCAATCACCATGTACTGATAATTACTGGTGACCGGAATGCAAAAGTTGGAAACGAAGAAGGCCGCTCAGTAGTCGGAAAACATGGCCTTGGTGACAGAAACGATGCTGGAGATTGCATTGTCAGACCAATGACCTTTTCATGTTGTTGTGGTTGTTGTTAGGTGCCATTGAGTCGAGTCCGACTCATAGCGACCCTATGTACAGCAGATCGAAACACTTGCCGATTCTGTGCCAGGCAAACCATCTTATTTATGTTTAAGCCCATTGTTGCAGACACTGTGTTAATCCATCCCAAGTGGTCTCCCAAGTGGGCGGAAAGCTGTGCTGCGCCCCCAGCCCATATTTTTTACTTTTTGAAACAGGGGCTTGCTGGGTTGCACAGACTGCCTCTGGTCTCGGGCTTGTGGTCCTCCTGTCTCCGCCCCCCAAGCCACTAGGATTGCAGGCGTGCACCACTGCACATGACTAGAAGTGTTTAACAAGTGTGTATGAGCGTGTATGCATGGTTTTGTTTTTGTTTTGATTTTTTTTTTTTTTTGGTTCATGGGGTTTTTGTTTTGTTTTGTTTTGTTTGTTGTTTTTTGATTTTGTTGTTTTGTATGGGGGTATGAAACCAGGGTCTT
>VMDO01043068.1:0-10143 GCA_007922755.1 Pedetes capensis
CATGTTTATGCCAACAGATTTGGAAAACTGCTACTTGGCCAACTGACTGGAAGAGATCCATATTTGTGCCTATTCCCAAAAAAGGGGATCCAACTGAATGTGCAAACTATCGGACAATATCATTAATATCACACACCAGCAAAATTCTACTAAAGATCATTCAGAAGCGACTGCAGCAGTATATAGACAGGGAATTACCTAAGAGAGACAGGAAGCAATATTGACATTTGGCAAACCCAATTGTGTGTGGGGCAACTTGTATTTTGTTGCCAGCTTACCTGGTCTCCAGCCAGCCTGCTAGGTTGTATGCTTCCTTGGTGTAAAGTTTAGCTAGCGGGGAAGTGTAGGGATTTATCCAACCCTCATCTTGTCCCCTGATTGGTAATCAAGGATCTCCCCTTGATTGGCCAAGGAGTGGCATCTGGTTCCATCCTTTATTTGAATGTCCCTCCCAATTGGTTTTTCCCAGCCCCTCGTGCCCCCACCTGATTGGTTGCTTGCCATCTTGAGGCAATTAAGGCAGTTACCCAAGGACTATATAAACAAAGCTCGCTCTGCATGCGAGGCTGCTGATGGTGATGCTGCTGGCTGCCTGCTGCCTGCTGGGGGGTTGCTCGCTGCTGGTCTGCTCTGCCGCTCCATCGCCACACTATTGCCAGATCAACAGAGAAGACTGCCTGCCATTGCAGAGGCCATTCCATTGCCGGACCAGGACAGAGATCATTGGGGACCACCAGCGGAAAAGAAGCCAGTCTTTGAGAAGGACACCCGAGGAGTGGGGACTCAGACCCCTGCAGGGGCCAGGGCTGTGATACTTCTGCCATCCCAAAGGGCAGGGATTGAGGGCTGTAAGATCTGTAGCATTTATTTCCTTACAGGAGCTGTGTAATAAAGCATGACCTAAAGTCATCCCGAAGCCAACCGTCCTTGACTCCATCGGTTGCACTTGCCAGATCCAACCCCCCAAGTGGGGTCCCAGTCTCAGTTGGAGGAAAAGAGCTAGTTCAGTTCCCAGCCGCTGGAGAGGGGCGGTCAACAGGAAAGATTAGCCAAAGTATTCACAGGTTTTATTTTCCTTCTATTATATAATTTGACTGCCTTCGCAGGTTACCTTTTTCTTTCACCTAAGTTTGATTTTTATAATGAACAAGAATACATGCACACTTTTTACCTGATGCGGCTCTTTCTGGAATTCTCTATGATTTGCTATGCGCTGCCATGAGCATTCCCTGATCAATTTTCCTGTCTTCTGGGCCATGCTCCTGTGCCATTTCAGGCACACAGAAATCCACTCCACATGTATTCCTTGTTGTTGTTGTTGTTAGATGCCATGGAGTAGGTATCCGATTCATAGTGACCCTCATAGGGTTTTCAATGGCTGACTGTTTTTTCGGGATTGCCTTGGGAGTGAGTTGCCACATCCTTCTCCCACTTTGCGATGCTGGGAATCAAACTCAGGACCTCAGAGACTGCAGCGCAGCACTCTACCAACTGAGCTAAATCCCAGCCACATGTATTCCTTGTTGTTGTTAGGTGCCATCGAGTGGAGTCTGACTCATAGCTACCCTCACAGGGTTTTCAATGGCTGGCTGTTTTTTCGGGATTGCCTTGGGAGTGGGTTGCCACATCCTTCTCCCACTTTGCGATGCTGGGAATCAAACTCAGGACCTCAGAGACTGCAGCGCAGCGCTCTACCAACTGAGCTAAATCCCAGCCCACATGTATTCCTACAGACCACAAATTGTGGAGAAACAAGGCCGGTAATTGAACAGCAGCACAACAGCAAAGCCTTTCATATCCTACAGTGCATGTAATTATTTTCGAGTCAATCAGTAACTTCACCGGCTTCTTCAGGCAACTGCAACTTTAATTCATTAAAAGCTCCTGAAATTTCATCAGATGGGAAGGATGCCAGTGCAGACAAATGATGCATTTTCGAACTGAAGTTTTCATCACTGCTGTCTCTCCTGTCTCTTCCTGTCACTTGCATTTTCTGCCTAATGTGTTGGGCTGAATGGGGAAAAATTATAAAAAATAAAAAATGCCTTCTTGGTAATACCTTGAAATTCGTTTTCAGAAGCCTCAATCATACCTATGACACTATGGTTTAAAGATTCAATTGGAATCCATTTTCTTCTGCAAATTCCACCAGATCTTCAAAGAAACATTTATAAAGTGCTTTGTGAGGCATTAATACTTGGAAGATGAGACAGTTTTAGAATTTCCAGTTCTAACACAGGCATTAACTTGTACACATATGATTTAAAAATAAAATAATCAGTGGAGACAGCTTTGAAAGTGCTATGCACTAACCAAAGTGGAGCATGTGCTAATTTTTCTGTGTAAGAAGTCTGCCTTTTCCATTGGTCAAACCCATAGCCAAGAATAGTCCAGCAGTTAGTGTGTGTGACGCTGGAGGAGCCTCTCTCAGCAAGTGTCTGGTTCTGAAGGTCACTGAGCTTGGTGAATTCTTTTCACTCCCTGATAAAGGGCATTTTTTGAAGGCAAGCACGGCATGGTGTGTGAAAGTGCAGAAGTAGTACACGACTGAATTATTGGACAGGGACAATTTCTGGTATTTTTTACTGCTATGATCTTCAAGCCTGCAGCCATAGCCCTGTGGCATCTGATCCTGTCAGATCTTGGAAGCTAAGCAGGGTTGGCCTGGTTAGTACCTGGATGGGACACCACCTGGGAACCCCAGGTGCTGTAGGCTTGGGAGACAGACCCAGCAACCCACTCCCAAAAATCAATCCACCATTGAAAACCCTATGAACAGCAGAGAAGCACTGACAATATTGTTTCACCTGTTGTACATAGGGTCACTATGAGTGGGATACTGACTTGGTGACACCTAACAACAACAACAAATGATCTTCAAAACACTCACTGCAATTGTATTTGGAGAACAGCTATGGTCTACAAATTTTGTCAGTGCCTGTTGTCCATTCGAAAGCCTGATTATTGCTTGGCCAGACACACATTAACCTCCTCAGGAAAGACCCTCACATTATTTATAAAGTGCTTTGCTTTTTTGAGGCATTAATACCTAAAAGACCAGACAGTTCTAGAATTTCCAGTTCTAGCACAGGCATTAACTTGTACATATATGATTTAAAAATAAAATAACCAGTGGAGACCGCTTTGAAAGTGCTATGCATTAACCAAAGTTAATTATAAAATTATAAAATAATGCTTTCCCGGGTTTCTAGGAATTGATTCCACCTCACATGATTCAACCCAAAAGGTACTCATCTCTTCTCCAGAGTTCAGTTTGCTACAGCTCTTACACAGCCTCCCCCACCCCCAGTGGGAATCCCTGTGAACAAGATAGTGGTTTTCAGGATTCCAACATTAGTTAGTCTTTCAGAGTTATGATGTGGGGGATTTTAGACTTCAGAGCTAGCTTTTGATCTCTCAGGATTCAAACATTTAGGATTATGACGTTCAAGATTGTTTCTTTGGGGATTATGATCAGTACAAAAAAAAAATCTTAGTACCTCAGACACACTAAATTCTCATCAGGGTTATTATTATCCTATCAAAGAACACACACACACACACACCCCTCGCCTCTACCTTAGGTCCAGGCCCGTTGCTAGTGGGGTTTGACTCAGCCCTGTGTTTTCTAATCCTCATATCTAAGATGCTCAGGACCCTTCCTTCATCGCCCGCCCCCATGAGTGTAGAGGACCTTGATTCAGCTCCTGTCACACTAAACAAAGGCCCTGTGGCATGGCCAGTGGCAATCGAGACCAAGAGCTAGACCAGACCCTTCTCCCACTCTGCTCCTCTGACTGTCCCAGCAGACTCTCTCCTCCTTCCTTCTGGCTCAGGCTTCCCCTGGTCTTCAGAAGAAAATCACTGTCTGGAGCCACGCCCTTCTTTGCCCCTCAGTGTCTCTCATGGGACAGAACTGGACCTCGCCACTCCAACTCCAGAGTGGTCCGTCCTGCGGCAGGTGACCTTACTGGACAATCTCACACCCATGACCCAGGGATAACAGGACAGAGCGTGGGCCTTGGTGTAACCCCGAGGGCCTGCCACTCTCCCAAAGCATTTTAAAATGTGCCTGCCTCGTGGTGACCTCTTTTCGGGTCCTGCCTCTCTCTCTCATTCTCTCTTTCTCTCTCTCTCTCTCTCTCTCTCTCTCTCTCTCTCTTTTTTTTTTTTTTTTTTTTTTGCAGTACTGGGGTTGAACCCAGGGCCTCACGCCTGCATGCTTTGCAAGTGCTGGACCACTGAGCTGCACTCCTAGCCCATTTTTTTACTTTTTGAGACTGGGTCTCACTAAGTTACGCAGACTGCCTCTGGTCTCGAACTTGTGATCTTCCTGCCTCTGCCTCCCAAGCCGCTGGGATTACAGGCATGCGCCACCCAAGCCCAGCTCAGGGTCCTGCCTCTTTTCATGTCACTTGGGAGGAGGGAAGTGGTCACAGCCTCCTGGAATGGAGAGTGTATCAAGTCACTCCGTGTGGACCTCTCTGTGTTCTTCCAGCTCTGCAGCTTCCTGCAGCAGTGACCTCACAGCAGGTCAGGCGAGCACCGAAACTCGCCTTCATTTCAGTTCAGCATGGGGCAGAGATGGGCTCTCGGCGTAGCCCAGCACAGTCCAGCAATTTAAAGTCAAGGGCTGCCATTCATTCCAACACCACTAAGTCACTCTTCATGCTTAATAAAGCCCTCCCAGGGCACAGTCAACCTTGGCCTCTTTCCTAAATAATGTTCACAACAGAAGAGTAAATGTTCCTTGGAATGCCTGGGATTCAGGCCTGGTGCAGTGGCACAGGCCTGTCGTCCCAGCTACTTGGGAGGTGGAGGCCGGAGGATTGCGAGTTCGAGGCCAGAGGCAGCCTGTGTAACTTAGTGAGACTCTGTCTCAAGATAAAAATAAAAAAGGGGGGTTGGGGTGCAGCTCAGGGGTACAGAGCTTGCAAAGTATGCATGAGGCCCTGGGGTCAGCCCTCCAGTCCCACAATAAATAATTAATTAAAAGGAAAAAACCCTGGGCTTCTGTTGTCCCATATCATTTTCACGCACAGGCTGCCAAAGCTCATGAAGTCCGATGCTGTGCTAAATGCCTTGGGACTCACCCAGACTTTCGTGGGTGTGCCTGAGAGCAGGCGCAGCTGATGAGTAACCATGTGACGGAGGTGATCTGCTCTCTAATTATGTATCTCATGAATCTGATCCCAATCTGGTTTCCATTCCTTAGGTTTTTGTTCCCGTGGTAGATTTTTTTTTCTTTTTGTAGGGCAACATTTATAAAAACACATTTATGTTTTCATGCTTTTGCGATGGGGGAACATTTTTGTGATGCTTGCGGGGCCTGCCTAAACCTTGCCCTGTTAGGATTGCGATGTGCAAAGCCATTGAAACCTGGCTCTATGGGCCGCCCTGACTGCTTTGTCCAAAAATGGAGAACTTTGGTCTGGTGAGAAAGCTTCAAGAATTTATTAAAATCTCCAAGGGCCTGAGCCAGGTAAATCTTTCTAAAGTGTCCAGCAGGGATGGGTGGGAGGAGGGGCTCAGGACGGCCATGTGAGAGGCTGGATGGCCGAACCCTGTGCGCGGCGTGGACTTGCACAGACCCTCAAAGCTGTGGGGCATTGGCACCGTCTTCTAATTGTCTCCCTAGAAATTACTCCATGAATACTTCTTAGTAGACGTGACAGGCTGACGAGGCCACTGCTCAGGTGGTGGAGCACGCTAATTATGATTCTTTTAAGTATTAGATTCAAGACAGTCAAAATAGGTAGTGGTCTCCAGTCTCCGACTTTCCATCTGTGAGAGCCAGGTTAGTGTCCATCTGAAGGCCCCTTTCCCTGCCCCCATGGTGCAGGGTTGATTTCAGAAAATAAGAATTGTAGAAGGTGACTGATTTGCAAATGGTGAGCTACACTAAATAAGTACTTATAGACAAGGGGCAGTGGCGCATGCCTGTAATCCCAGCGACAGAGGCAGGAGGATCGCAAGTTAGAGACCAGAAGCAGTCTGCATAATTTAGCAAGACCCTGTCTCAAAAAAAGTAAAAATAATGGGCTGGGGGTGGCTGGGGGTGTAGCTCAGTGGTCCAGCACTTGCAGAGCATGCAAGTGTGAGGCCCTGGGTTCAACCCCCAGTAACACACACACACACACACACACACACACACACACACAGAGGAAGTACTTATAAGGCTCTGACTGCATGGGGTTCAACCATTGGTCACTGAACCTGTAATTTGATATGAGAAAAATATTGGGATCAGGAGAGAAGCCCAGATTACTTACATCTAGACAGACAGTTAAGATAAAACCAAATCTATGCAGTATGCAGGCTGTATTTACACTTCATTATTAATTCCTAGGGGAGCATCTAGTACAATTTTTGGTGCATAAGTGTCATTGCTCGGAATCACAAGGCAGAAATGATTCCTAAGAATTACGAGGATCACCATGAGAGAGTACATATAAAACCAGAGACAGAGCTGTATGTACACCCGCGGGGATCCGATGGCTCGAAGGCAGAACTAAGCTTATGAATAAAGTGCTAAGGAGACCCAATCCAAGGAAATCAAGCGTGTCATTCTTCCCTTCAAGAAATTGAGAATATTCTCTGGCCCAGGCACTGTCTTATCCCTGATGGCTACAGTTCTGGAGAGAATGGGCCCTCACTCTGATAGAGAGAGAGAGGAGAGAGAATGTAAGCAAGCTGTTGTTTAGTACCTCGGAGTTGGGTCCAACTTATAATGGCGCTGTGTACAACAGAATGAAACACTCCCAGATTCTGTGCCAGGCACACCATCATTTTTTTATGTTTAAGCCCATTGTTGCAGCCACTGTATTGATCCATCCAGTTGAGGGTCTTCCTTTTTTTCTTTGACCTGCCACTCTCCCAAACATCATGTCCTTCTCCAGGGATTGGTCCGTCCTGACACCATGTCCAAAATACATAAGACACTGTCTGGCCATCCTTGCTTCCAAGCAGTGCTCTGGTTGCGCTTCTAGGACAGATCTGTTGGTTCTTTTGGCAGTCCATGGTATATTCAATAATCATCTCCAGCATCATGATTCAAAGGCATCAATTCTTCTCCTGTCTCCCTTATTCACTGTCCAGCTTTCACAACCATATGATGCAACTGAAAACACCATGGCGTGAGTCAGTCAGGCACACCTTCATCTTCAGTGTGATATCTTTATTTTCAACACTTTCAAGAGGTCTTCTGCAACAGCTTTTCCCAATGCAATGCGTCTTTTGATTTCTTGACTGCTGCTTCTTTGGGGGTTGATTGTAGAACCAAGTACAGTAAAATCTTGGACAACTTCAATCTTTTCTCCGTGTGTCATGAAGTGGCTCACTGACCCAGTTGTAAGGATTTTTATTTTGTTGATGTTGAGGCACCATCCATATTGAAGTCTATGATCTTTGATCTTCCTCAGTAAATGTTTCAAATCCTCTTCACTTTCAGCAAGCAGAGTTGTGTTATCTGCATAATACAGGTTGTTAATGAGTCTTCCTGCAATCATGATGTCATGTTCTTCTTCATAAAGTCCAGCTTCTCAGATTATTTGCTCGGCATAGAGGTGGAAGAGGTACAGTGAAAGAATACAGCCCTGATGCGCACCTTTCTCGACTTTAAACCAAGCAGTGTTTCCTTGTTCTGTTTGAACGACCGCCTCCATATACAGATTCCTCATGAGGCAGTGGGGTGGGAGAAAGGAGAATGATAGACAGTACAAAAATAATGAGTCAGCAAAGGTCTTATCACTCAGTGGACTCTGTAGTGGCCTGAATGGTGGTCTTCTAAAAGTTATATACATCCTAACCCCCAGAACCAAGGCATGTAAACTTATTTGGAAAAGAAGTCCTTTCAGATATAATTAAATCAGGATCTTGAGCAAAGCTTATCCTAGATTAAGCAGATGGGCCCTATATCCCATTATAAGTGGCCTTGAGTGAGTCAGAGGAAAGAGACAAAGAGGAGAAAGCAACAGAGAGACTGAGCCTGAGGTTGGAGCTGTGCAGCTCCCAGCCCAGGAGCACCAGGAGCCGACAGAAGCTGGGGGGCCAGGTGGGAGTTCCTGCTCAGGTGCCCGGGGAGAACCACGCTGCTATCACTGTGGTTCCAGACATCTGATCTCCAGAACCACAGAGAACAGCTACCTGTTTTAAGCCATGAAGTTTGTGGCTGTTTGTGACAATGGCCTAGGAAACGCACACAAGTTCCAAAGAGAACAAGGCAGGCTGAGGTGCACTCGGTGCTGGAAAGTCTCACATTGATTCTTTCCTTTTTTTCTTTTCATTTCATTTCTTTCTTCTTTTTCAGTACTGGGAGTGTTGAAGCGAGGGCCTCACATATGCTAGGCAAATGCTCTACCACTGACTGCACCCCAGCCCCCCCTTTTTTTATTTTGATACAGGGTCTCACGAAGTTACATAGACATCCTCTGGCCTCAAACCTACGATTCTCCCGCTTCAGCCTCCCAAGTCTCAAGGACTACAGACATGCACTATGGTGCCTGGCTGAAAGATAGATTCTTTCTAGGAGAGAAATGACCAGGCCCACACAGGGGCTCCCACGCAGGAAACACAGTGGAAATCCTCTCTCATTACCAGTGAGTTTGGGCCAGGAGCAGATACGTGTTTTGTTGTCCATCCTGGACAAAAGTCCACAGGCAGACCTACTTCCCCAAAGGGAGCCCGATTCCCTCTCCATGGATTTCACTCTGCTTCCTTCGTACCTGCCATAGAGGGAGGGATGGCTCCTCACCCCATCATAGCCACCAGGGAGAAGAAGAAAGAAGCAGCCCAGTAGGAAAAGAGAAAATGACCCCAAACCAGGAGAACATCCAAGAGACACTGGACCCCCAGCTAGATAGTTTATAACATCTTTGTTTATTCCTTTGGAAACTCAGTTCCTTAACATAGGACCCCAATTTTGTACTTACCTTTAACCCATATTGGTGTTCCAACTGTCAGACTGATTTTGGCACAAGAGCAGAATTGACTGTGACTAATTCAAACTAGTCATTATACCAAAAAGAGTTGGTGGATGTCCAAACATCCCAAGAAGTTGTATATGATCAGGAGCCAATGGTACTGAAGGACAAAGTGGAAGCTGCCTTGAAAGAATTGGCAAAACACAAGGCTCCGGGAATTGATGGAATGTCAATAGAGATGTTTCAACAACAAATGCAGCACTGGAGGTGCTCACTTGTTTATGTCAAAGTTTTGGAAAACAATTACCTGGCCAACTGATTGGAAGAGATCCGTATTTGTGCCTGTTTCCAAGAAAGGGGATCCAACTGAATGTGGGAATTATCGAATGAATGATATCATTGATATCACATGCAAGCAGAATTTTGCTAAGGATCATTCAAAAGCAAATGCAGCAGTATACAGACAGGGAACTGCTGGAAAATCAAGTCATATTCAGAAGAGAGTGCAGAACCAAGGGCATCATTGCTGATATCAGATGGATGTTAGCCAAAAGCAGAGAACACCAGAAAGATGTCTATCTATGTTTTATTGACTATGCAAAAGCATTTGACTATGTGGCTCATAACAAATTATGGATAATATTACAGAGAAAGGGAATGCTAGAGCACTTAATGTACTCATGAGAAATCTGTACATGGACCAGAAGGCAATTGTTCAGCCAGAATATGGAAACACTGTATGGTTTAAAGTTGAGAAAGGTGTGAGTCAGGGCTGTGTCATTTCACCATACCTCTTCTATCTCTATGCTGAACAAATAACCCGAGATGCTGGACTTTATGAAGAAGAACACGGCATCAAGATTGGAGGAGGACTCATAAACAACCTGCATTAGGCAGATGATACAATTCTGCTTGCTAAAAATGAAGAGGATTTGAAGCATTTACTGAGGAAGATCAAAGAACATAACCTTCAGTATGGATTGTGCCTCAACGTCAACAAAACAAAAATCCTTCCAATGGTCATTATGCAACTTCGCAATAAATGGAGAAAAGATTGAGATTGTCCACGATTTTGCTTTACTTGGTTCTACGTTCAACATCCGTGGAAGAAGCAGTCAAGAAATCAAAAGATGGGCCGGGCGTGGTGGCGCACGCCTGTAATCCCAGCGGCTCAGGAGGCGGAGGCGGGAGGATCGCAGGTTCGAGACCAGAGGCAGTCTGC
>VMDO01043069.1:0-10143 GCA_007922755.1 Pedetes capensis
AATATAAAATTGGGGTTAAAGTTGTATGTGAATAATTTTTTATGGAACTGAAATTAAATTGTCATCGATTTAAAGCAGAATAATTTAAGATATTTTGTCTAAATGCAATTATAAACACAAGGAAAATAATCTGTAGTAGATAGTCCAAAGGCAAGCAAAGCCTGTCATTACAAAAATCAATGGAAGGTGAAGGCTTTAATAGATAAAAGGAAGGAAAATATCAAAAAGTCATGCAAAAGACAATAAAGTAGCAAAAGAAAGTCCTATAATATCAGTAGTTATTTTAAATGTTGAGATTAATCTCTATATTAAAGACATATATTGGCTAAATGCATAAAACCTCCACAGAATCCAGCCATATGCTGTCTACAGAATACTCATTTTAGATCTACAGACCCATCTAGGCAGAAGTGAGAGGTTGAAAAATATTCATGCAAATGAAAATCAAAAGAGAAATTCAAAACCAGGAGTTGTTTATTTCTGGAATTTTCTGACTGGTTATCTGAAGCTCTAGAAAAGTGACACGACAAGTAAGAGGGACTATTATATATAATTCTGTGGCATTTAATACTAACACTTACTGATTTCAAAACTGTCACAAGCTTTATTGTATAACTATCACCATTATTTATCTCTAGAACTATTTGTTCTTGTCCCATGGAAGCTTCATATATATTAGACCTTGTCTCCCCATTCTGCTCTACCCAGGGCTCTGGGAAAACATCATACTTGTTTCTGTTTCTATGAATTTAAATATTGCAGGTACTTAATTGGGAGGATATCATATGACATTAGTACTTTGGTGACTGGTTTATTTCACTTAGCATGTTGTCTTCCAATTTGATCTGTTTTGCTGCATATGCCAGAATTTCATTTATTATTGAAGCTAAATAGTATTCAGCTATTTTATGTATACCACATTTTGTTTATCATTTATCTATAAATCAGATGTGTTTAAACTTTTGGCTTTTCTGGTCTGCATTGAGTAAAGAGGAATTGTCTTGTGCCACACATAAATTACATAATATACTTAGTGTATGAACATAATAATAATGCCTTTTTAAATAGTTTTATCATGAAATTTAAAGAAATGGGAATGATATAAAACTGTTGAAATATTTGACCTGGCTTTATAAAACTAATCAATTAATATCTGATGGAAGTAGTCACGATTCATACTGAATTCTCAAGTAAATTTTAGGATGGTCAGTTCATAGCATCTGGAATGAGGTTGAATTAGAGTTTCAAAATATTATTGAAAATTGCTGTCTTTTACTTTCCAAGTTGCCAAAAACTCATGTAATCTTTAATGCACCCTTAATTGTCTTTGAGCAGCTTTAAGTCATTTCAAATTCAGCCTGATTATACTTGACTAGGTAGTATGTAGTGACACTAACTTGATTCATATTGCTGACTGGGACATATTTACACTTATTTGAAGGGTACAATTTGATACTGGAGTGCCATCCCAGTATGTTGTAAAGAAGCATTAGATGTCATTCTGTAAATATGTAAGTATTGCTTTGGAACTTCAAATTTGAAAGTACACATGGGGTCATGAAGAAAATAAATTAAAAAAAAAACACATGATGTGATATTGTGCTGTTCTGGGCTGCCTGTAATACAGACTTCTGGGTGTGCCTGTGAGGGCTGTGAGGGCTTTTCCAGAGACAATTCACTAAGAGGACACTACCAACCCTGAATGTGGGTAGCATCATCCAGTAGACTTGGGGCCCAGATGAAATAAAAGGAGAAAGTGGAAGAAACTTGTTAAAAAGGCATTTTCTTTCTCTGCTTCCTGGAAATCATGATGTTAGATTCTTTGATCTGTCACATCCTCCTCTCCATGATGTACTGAAACCTCTGAAACCATGAGACAAAATAGATAAAATAAAATAAATATTTCCTCCCTTAACTTGTCTTGCTCAGGTATTTTGCCATAGTGACACAAAATTGACTAACATAGGTAATAATCATTTTACAAGTGTGAGCTGATATCTCATTGTGGTTTTAATTTCCCTAATGATTAGTGATGTTAAGCAGTTTATTTATATACCTCTTACATATTTGTATGTTTTCTTTTGAGATATGTATATTCATGTCCTTTGTCTACTTTTTAAATTAGGGTATTTGTTTTCTAATTTTGAGTTGTTTGAATTCCTTATATATTTTGGACATGAACTCTTTATCAGATATAGGTTAGTGAGGTTAGGTGCCGTCAAGTCAGTATCCGACTCATAGTGACCCTCTGTACAACAGGTGAAACACTATTGTCAGTGCTTCTCTGCTGTTCATAGGATTTTCAATGGCAGATTGATTTTTGGGAGGGGGTTGCCAGGTCCTTCTCTCAAACCTACTGCTTCTGGTGTTCCCAGGCGGTCTCCCATCCAGGTACTAACCAGGCCCGACCCTGCTTATCTTCCGAGATCTGATGGGATCAGATGCCACAGGGCTACAGCTGCAGGCTTATCAGATATAAGGCTAGGAAATATTTTCTCCCAATCCATACATTGTTTCTTTTAATTATTTTTTATAATTTTAACTTCCCTGTTAAATTTTTCATTTTGATTATTTATCATTTAATTGAATTATTTCTCTGTGTTTTCTTGAATTGACTTGAGCTTCTTTGACATAATTATTTTGAATTCTTTTCCAATAAAGAAGACAAAGAATTAATAATCAACCAATATTGTCCTATTGTGAGTAGAAAGCAATATCTGGCTTCCAAATGAGATAGAAATATTAAATTGGGTGAAAAATCAGAGGAATCATCTCTCTGTATAGAAGACAACACAAATTTAAATAACTTTTTGATGTGATTTATTCTTATCTTCTACAAAATTGGATTTAGGGGAATTAGGAAGCTCAACTTTTCTCTGGACAAATGATGTTATATCTTGACTATAGTTATTTATCTAGTAGCCTGAAGCAATGATGTAAATAAATCCTAAAAGGATAGTTGGTAAGGTGCTGCTGTACACTTTCTGAGGCCCTCAGTTCAATCCACAATACCACAAAAATGGGAAAAGAACATGGCAATACACTCCCAAAGCAATCCCAAAACAATCAGCCATTGAAAACTCTGTGAGGGACACTATGAGTTGGACACAACTGGACGACACTGAAAAACAGTCTTCCAATGGAGAGAACTCTGCATTGCCTTCAAGGAAAATTGATGCTAGCCTTTAACATGTGGGAATGAAGAATCAGTGGTTTCAGTGTAATCTTATAATTCCAAAGCTTTAAGTACATTTCCTTGAATGTCTTTATCATACATCTCATGACCCTACTTTTTAATCCAGACACTTACATTGACTGATGTGAAAGTACTGAGAATTCAAACATACCTACAGCTCCTGTGGTAATTTATATTTGGCACTACATTCTTATAACCTTGAAGGAAGCTTCATGGAGCCTGAAAGTCACTTTATTCTCAACTTATTATAGTATATTTAAAACAGACAGAAAATCAAGCAATTGAGTCTGTTAATAACATTTTTCTGACTTAGTCAACTGCTGAGGAACTACTCACTAACTTTAGTTTGGCTGTGCTGAAGTCATCGTTAGGGCTGGGGTAGAGATATTTCTTTGGAAAGGTGATTAGAATATAATCAGTAATTGGAATAGTATTACAAATATAAATAATAAGACTACTAGAAGCTAAGGGACCTTTAGTTTTTTTCCAAATGTATCAGTCTTCATTGGTATGATCATATCTATTGTTTTTGTATGCATCACATGAAGTCTCAAACAGTCTCCATTTCTGTGAAGGCTTGCATGTCCCATGCCCATTTCTTCTCATATCTCTAAGACTATCTCAGTAGTTCCTTCCCCTTTCCTTTCATGTTCCTCATGTACCCACTTACTGAGCAATTTTGCTCTGTGAATGAGCCATCACATAGGTGCTAAACGACTAGAGGATTTTGTATCATGCTTCCTTGTTTCCATATTGCTTTCTCTCTGCTTTAACTTATGTAGCCAGTTCATTCACATCTATAATGATGGGGGTAAACTTTGTCCTACTTGCCATCTTTTTTTTCTATGTGTGTATATATATATATATTGTTGTTATTGTTGTTAGGTGCTGTCGAGTCGGTATCCGACTCATAGCGACCCTCATAGGGTTTTCAATGGCTGACTGTTTCGGGTTTGCCTTGGGAGTGGATTGCCAGGTCCTTCTCCCATTTTTGCGGTGCTGGGAATTGAACTCGAGACCTCAGAGACTGCAGCACAGCGCTCTACCCACTGAGCTAAATCCCAGCCATATATATATATATATATATATATATATATATATATATATATATATATATATATCTCCAGTTGAATGACCAGCCTCTGCACCCCAAGTATTTGTCTCTATAACCAGATTAGGTACTGAGGAGATTGTCCTTCCTCCTTTATCTATAAGCCATTGTTCTCTCTGACTTGACTCCAATCAGTGCACCAATTTTTGGGGGGGTGTGGTACTTGGTTGAATTCATGCTTCACATATACTTTCCAAGTAATGTACCACTGGAATGCATCCCCAGCCTATTTTTTATTTTTTATTTTTATTTTTTTTGAGTTAGAATATTGCTAAGGTATGCAGGCTGCCTCTGGCTGTAAACTCACAATCTTCTTGTCTCCACCTCCCAAGTCACAGGGATTATAAACATGCACCAAGCCTGGCTTAACTGCACCAGTTTAACATAGCAGTTTCACTGTGCAGCAACTTGTCTGATACACATGACACACAACACTCTCATATAAAATGAATAAAAAAAGAACACTTATTAATTACAAATAGAAAACAAAGGGCAAAAGAAATCATTATGTGCAGGACCTCAAGGCTCAAGAAAGCTGCTAAGAGTGGATGGAGTCTCAACTACAAATATTCCACTTGTACTATGGCTGAGGCCATCCATAAGGCAGTCCATCTGAGGTTATATGTTTCAGGGGCCACATGATACACTCAATGGATCTTTGAAGGATAACTTTCCTCTGAGAAACTAAGGAACTAAGCCTATGCTATCCCAGGCTCTTCCTCCATAACTCAGATTATTCTGTTCCCTAAAATAGGAAGAAAGACAAGGTTGTCCCTCTATTGCATGATAATGCATTTACATCACATTCTATATTTAATTTTGAGAACTATAAATAAGAAAGTGGAGAAAACTGGGTTAAGACAAGATTACCTGGAGAACTCTACAGCAGACAGTTCCATCTTCTTATTATAAGTTCACATGATAGTAAAACAGAGAAAGCTCTAAGGGATCTCTTTTATAAGGGTAATAATCCCACTCATGTAACTTTCACTCCCATCACCTAATCACCCTCTAAAGGCCTAAATACCTAAAGTACCTAAATACCTAAAGGACTAAATACCTAAATACCTAAAGCACCCTCTAAAGTATGCTCTAAATACAATCCATTGGGGAATAGGCTTCAACATATTAATTTTGGGGGATATAAACGTTCAGTCTACAGCAGATTCATACACTTAAAACTACAAAATATTACTGAAATAAATAAAAAGGAAATGAAAGAAGTGAAAGAAGTCCTGTGTTCATGGAATAGAGGATTTAATAGCATTAAGATGTCAATAATTTCCAAATCATTGTACAGATTCAATGTAATCCCATCAAAGTCTCCGTGACATTTTCTCAGAAAGAGAAAAATCCATCCTAAAATTCATATGCTATGTCAGGAGACCTCAAATAGCCCAATATTCTTCAAAAAAGGAATAAAGTTCAAAGTCTCACACTTTATGATTTTAAAGCAGCCTAAAAATGTGTGGTAATCAAAATGGGATTATGACAGCAGGAAAATGAACATGTCAGCTAAAGGAACAGAATTCCAAACCCAGAAAAAACCTTCACAAAGATGGTCAAATGATTTTTGGCAATGGCACCAAGAATTGGATTATGAAAAGACAATCTTTTTGACATGGTATTTGGAAAATTTGGTGTCCATATGCAGAAAAGCAAAGCTGAACTCGTACTTTCCAGTGTATACAAAAATTCAAACAGATAAAATAGCTAATATTAATAGCTTACAACAATAAAACTCAGCAAAAATAAGAATAAAATTTCCTTATATTGGATTTTATAGTGATTTTTTTACTATGACACCAAAGACAAAGCCAACAAAAGAAAAACCTACATGCATCAAGTTCATTAAAATTAGAAACATTTTTATATCAAAGAGCACCATGAACAGACCGAAAGGCAGCAAATGAATAGGAACAGATACTTGCAGATAATATATCTGATAAAATATTGATTTACAATCCATGTAAAAATTCCAATAATATGACAACAAAAAAGGAAATGTGTTTGTGAAATGGTCAAAGAACTTGAATAGGCATGTCTCTAAAGAAGATAAACAAAGGACAAATGTGAAAGAATGCTCTATAGAACTAATCATTAGAAAAATGCAATTCAAAACTGTGAGGTATCAATTCTTCACACTCATTAGAATGACTATTACTACAAAAACATGTATTGGTAAGAATATGCAGAAACTAGAAGTCCTACATGTTCCTTGAGAAGCTGCTGTGGTAAAAAGTATGACGATTCCCTGATGTTGGGGTTTTTAAAAATCTACCCCATAACTAGGGTCCCTCACAATAGCCTGAGGGGCTGACCCCTAGTTGACCCCAGGGCCACATCTTACTCACTCACACCTGCCCCTCCCATTGAGTGAGCAAAGATGGGGCCTGATCAGCCTGGCCTGCCTTAACTACCTTAATCCTGATTGGCTATTCTTGGCATTTTCGTTAGATAACTGTCCCTACCTGGCAGTTATGTCAGTTTATCTGCAGCACCTGTCAGGTGTGTATCCTGATTGGTTAATCCAAGTCATGTGCCCCTCCGGGACCCTATATAAGCAAGGCTCCCGGACCCCTTCACCCCTACTACTTCTCCCACTCCCCTACCACTTCTGACAGTCCCTTAACTGCTAAATGAACCCCATCACCTCGACCAGTGCTCCCTACTCCAGTGGACTCTTCAAGCCAGCCGACATGGTCAAGCACCGAAGCACCGAAGCCTACAATCAAGCCACAAAGAGCCTCCCAATTCCTCCCATCCCTGGGAAGGAGGGAGACAGAGAAGGCGAGCTGCTAGAGTCAAGACCAACAGACCTCCAGCCCAACGGAACACCGGCTACTGTAGCTGTGCCTCTAAGGCTGAGCTGTTCCAGCACTCATCCTGCAGCATTCCATGCTGCAGGCTTAGAGCCAGCACTTATAGCTCTTGCTTAGGGGTTGCGTGCTTGTTGCACCCCACTTGGAGAGCACCCAATAAACCTTCCTTTCCTGTTTTCCCTGTTTATGGTCTCCCGAGGTCCTTCATTGGTGCCACTGGCCATAACACAAACCTGGTTCAGTGGGTCCCTGATCCCCACTTGGTGTCTGGGTAAGGCTCTGACCTCTGCCGGGCCTAAGCCGAACCCCAACGCCTCCCAAGAAATGTAAACTACCATCTGGTCTAGCAATTTTACCTCTGAATATGTGTCACAGAAATGTGAATCAGGGACTCAGATATTTGTACACTTATGTTAATGACAGCATCATATACTACATCCAATATGTGTGAAAAACCATGTATAACTACAGATGAATAAACTATGATACATGCATGAAATGGAATATAAATCAGCCTTCAGAACGATGAAATTCTCACACATGTTAGAATATAGGTTAACCTTGAGGACCTTATGCTAACTGAAATAAGATGGCCCCTCAAGGTCAACTATTATATGATTCCATATAATATGCATACCTAGAATGCCTAAATACATAGGGACTAAAAGCAGACTCATGATTGCCAGGTGATGGGGCTGGAGCATTGGAAGTCAATGTTTAATGAGTACAAAGTTTCAACTGGGAAATATGAAATATTATGGAGATGGATGTTGGTGATGTTTGCACAACAATATTGGTGTGCTTCATGCTATATAAGTGTATACCTAAAATGGTTAAAATGGAAAATTTTATAATATGCATTCTTTGCCATAAGGAAAAGGCATTGATAATCTTGTAAAGGTTCCTGCAGCCATACCACTATGGAGTCCAATAATGTCAGATCTTCAAGCTAAGCAGGATTGGACTCACTACTTGGATGGGAGACTGCCTGATAACACCAAGTGCTATAGGCTTGAGAGAAGGACCAAGGAACCCACTCCTCCCCCCAAAAAAACAATCACCCATTGAAAACATTATGAATAGCAGAGAAGCAGTAACTGTTCTGCCTGTAGTACATAAAGTCTCTGATTAGGATACCAACTCAATGGCAACTAACAGCAGCAACAAAATTCTTGTAAAATATTGAGGGAGAAATTAAGCCCAAAGTTATAAGCAGGACACTGAATTAAAGTGTAAACAGGAGCCCATTTGCAAATACATGCGAACTTAGGAGTTACTTTAAATAGTTCCAAAGAAAAATTGTTATAGGACAGAAAGCTTAAGGCATGCACAAAGTGGACTTTGAAAACCTCTTCATAAAGCCTGTTACTAGGGTAAAGGATGTATAATTTTTGGTAGTGCCATGCCTTAAAGGAAGTAATATTTTCTGTAAGCTTTAATGTTTGGTGCTGATAGAAGTTATAATTATTTATTCTGAAAATCTCTAAGAGAAATTCCTCATTGGACTTTTAATCCAAATTCATAATGCCTAGTTTCCCCAAAACATTGCAAAATGAGAATGTCCTATGAAACCTTCAGTGTTTTACTGTCTCTAGCCATCTGACGCAAATAAATACAAATCCTCTGTAGAGCATCCAAATATGAACATGCAAAGATCAATAAACATACAAATATCACTTCACAATAAAAGAAGAAACCAAGATCCAAATGAAATAATAGGTAATATACTTACAATATCAAAATATGAAATATTAAAACTATCAGAGGGAAAATATAGATTCAATATATTTGCTATGTTTGAAGAATTAAGAGCTTAAATATATGAACAGAGAGGAAGCAAATTTAAAAATAGACATGGAGATATAAAAATAATGCAAAAAACTCCAACTTGCAAAAATGAAATGTATATTGTTGTTGTTGGGTGCCATGGAGTTGTTGTCCCACTCATAGCAACTCTACATACAATAGGCAAAACAGTATTGTTAGTACTTCTTGCTATCCAGAGGGTTTTTAGTGGCTGATTGTTTTTTGGGAGTGGATTACTGGCTCGTTCTCCCAAATCTACAGCACCTGGTGTTCCCAAGTGGTCTCCCATTCTTGTACTAACTGACCTGACCCTGCTTAGCATGAAGATCTGATGGAATCAGATGCCACAGTGGTATTGCTGCAGGTGAAATGTATACTGACTGACATTGTTTTAATAGCACCTACACATGTAAAGAAATGCTTAGATTACTACAAGTTAAATCTAAAATGCTACCCAGAAGGAAGCATAGAAAACACAAACAAAAATATTCAAGTATTAAAAAGAGATTATAAAATATAGAGTAGAGGGAAAGAAATGTTATCAAAGAAGAAGGAGATAAAGACAAAGAAGCAGAATTTTTTAAGTAACTACTGAAAGTTTACTAGAGCTATGAAGAACAAACAAACAAACAAAACACAGGTACAGGAAGTCCAGAGAATCACAGTAGTAAGAGAAAAGAATTATATTTTACATATATTATACTGATAAGAAAGAAACCACCTACAAAGAGAAAATCTTGAAAGAATCTAGAGAAAAATAGAAAAATTAAGTTAAAAGGAACAATAGAGTGTTAATTCCTCAACAGTGAATTCCTCAACATTGAAAACCAGATTACAGTAAAATAGTGCACTAGATGTATGGCAAGCAAATAATTGTTAACATGACATTATAAACCTGGAGAAATATGATCAGAAAAACAAAAAGCAAGCCTAGTTGTAAAGTATATCCAAAGAGAACTCTTATGGTTATAGTTGAGGAAAAAGAAATAATATTTCATATCAAATATTTGAAAAGTACAACCACATGATAAGAACAAAAACAAGAGTAAATATGAGGGTTAATCTAAAAAACACAATATAAACTGATAATTTGTAGGTTTATTTTTAAGATTGAACTAAAATGCATGATATCATTTCATAATGATAGGAAAAAAGGTACAGCTAGTGACTAATTTTTCATTTTGTTGTGTCATATGGACATATAAAAG
>VMDO01043070.1:0-10142 GCA_007922755.1 Pedetes capensis
TATATACTCAGTAATAAAATTGAAACAGTAATAAGGATTCATTGAAGAAAGAGAAGCTCAAGACCTGATGAACCCACTACTGAATTCTACCAAATGTTTAATGAAGACTTAACAACTATGCTTCTCAAACTGTTCCATGAAATAGAATAGGAATGAATGCTTCCAACCACAATCTATGAAGCCACCATCACCCTGACACCAAAATCATAGAACACAACAGAAAAGAAAACTATAGACAAATTTCCCTAATGAACTTAGAAAATGTATTCTCAAGAAAATACTTGCAATCTGAATCCAGCAACATAATTTCAAATATCAGACGAGGATCAAGTTGATTTCCTTCCAGAGATGAAATGATCTTCAACATATACAAATCCATATATTTGATATAGGATATAAATAGTCTTAGAGTTAGCATCTCTTCATCATGAAACCCATAAAGAAGCTAGGAATAGGAGGACTATACCGCAACATAATACTATATATGCCAAACTTATTGCAATCAATATGATAAATGGAGAAAAATGGAAAGCATTTTCTCTAAAATCAGGAGAAAAACAAGTATGTCAACTCTTAAGTCTTATTCAATACAGTGGTTGAAGTGTTAGAGCAATAAGGCATGAGAAATTTTAAAAAGATGTACAAATAGGAAGGCATATATTTGCAGGCAGTATGACCTTGTACTTAAGTGATCATAAAGACTACACCATAAAATTCCTGAATATGATAAATATCTGTGATATAACAGGTTAGAAAATCAATGTTCAAAAATCAGTAGAATATCTATAGACTGATAATAAATATGCTGAGAAATAAATCAAGAAAACAACCCCAATCACAATAGCCTCAAGAAACATCTAGGACTAAAAATGACTAAGGAAATTAAAGACCCTCAAATGAAAACTTAAAAACACCAAAGAAATTTAAGAAGACACTAGAAGTTAGAAGGATGGCATATTGCCAGGTCCATTTCCACTTATGATGGGTAGACTGAGTCCCCACTTGAGGAAGGGTACCTTTAAAAGGCATCAGAGGGAAAATCCACCGAGAGGGGGAAAAAGTACATCAAAGCCTTTGACAGTCCACCGAGAGGGGATGAGTACCTCAAAAAAGGGTCTCTTCATGGAAAAGGACTTGGAATATTGCCTTTTCTTTTTCCTAAATTTGAATTGGTCACTGTTTCCTTCATATAGTAAATTTCTGGGAATTACAAAAGAAAAACAAGTAATAAGTGTAAATATATAATCTTCTGACTCCCTGAGCAGTGCTCATTCAGATTGGGAGCTAAAAAAGCCTCCCTAGCAGACTTACAATAAAATAATTCTTAAATGACTTCCAACAGCTTAAACTCCTTGAGTTAACACAAACCAAAGTTTCTATGCCAACGGCCCTCCAGCAAGTAAAACAATCTGATAAGGCAGAACATCCAACCTAACAAGCAAAACAATCTGGTAAGTCAGAACATCCATCCCAGCAAGCAAAACAATCTGATAAAACAGAAACTCCCATTTTTCTTATTATGAATTTAACAGGGTGACACATTTACTACAGTTTAGCTGCCCCTAGTTCCCACATAAGAATAGAGTGATTTACAATAGTTAAACTATCCCTAGTTCAGAGTAGTTTATAATAGTTAAATTGCCTCTAGTTCCCATTAAAAATAGAGTAATCAATAACTTAGACGTAGAACATAAATATAGTCACAAATGCTCAGGTCATCTTAGTTCAAAGTAAACACAAATTGTCTCTAGGTTATCTCTTACTCTGATCGCCATGTAACACTTTTGTGATAACTGATGAAATGATTATTAACAAAACCTTGTTGTAATCCATCAATGCTGCCAATTCCCTTTGTCCTTTTTCTGACCTTCCATACGGTTTAGTGAATTTTAGTTTCTGTGTATAAGGCTGAGCTATTTGGGAAATAAACGGAACAGATTCACACTGCCTCGGAGCTGCTGTGTCTGCTGTTACCCAGCCGCCGACGCCTCACCTGCCTTCGGGAGACTCTGCATTTAATCCAGGCTGCAGCTGGACTGTGGCAGCATATGTTCAGGAGAGAATTAATACTGTGAAAATAGGTATAGCACTGAAAGTGACCTACAGGTCTAATGCAATCTCCACCAAAACTCATATTACATTTTTCACACATACAGAAATTATAGTCCTAAAATTTATATCAAAGCATAAAATAACGTGAATAGCCAAAGCAATCATTAATAGAAAGAGCAATGCAGGAGCCATCACAATTCTTGATATCAAACAGTAAGGTAATGACACAAAACCAGACATGTAGACCTATATATTAGAATAGAGGCCCCAGAAATAAACTCATGCAACCTGTCATATTTGAAAAGTGTGCTAAAAACATACATTTGAGAAAGATGATCTATTCAATAAATGGTTGTGGGGAAAATGAATATCCACACACAGAAGAATAAATCTACATCCTTGTCTCTTAGTCTGCAAAAAATCAATTCAAAAATGGATCAAAGACACTACTGTAAATCCAGAAAACTTGAAACGGTTAGAAAAATACATAGGAAAAACTCCTCAAGGTTTAGGTAGAGGCAAATACTTCCAAAAAAGGACTCCAATAGCCCAGGAAATAGTAACAAGAATTTACAAATGTGGTTTCATGAAATTAAACACGGTGCACAGAAAGGTAATAGAGTATAAAAAGAGCCCACTGAATGGGAGAAAATCTTTGCAAACTATACATCTGATGGGGGATTAATATCTTGAATATACAAAAAACACAAAAAGTCAATACTAAAAATGAATAACCAACAATAAGTGGGAAATTAAACTGAGTAGAATTCTCAAAAGAAGTTTAAATGGCCAATAAATATGTAAAAAAATGTTTATCCTTAGCCTTTAGAGAAGTACAAATTAAAACTACATTAAGAGTCTGCCTCATCCCAACCAAAAGGGTTAGTGTCAACAACACAAACAAATGCTTGTGAGGATGTGTGGGAAAAGAAAAACACACTAGGGTGGAAATAGAAATTTGTACATCCACTACGGATATCAGAGTGGAATATCATCAGAAAGCTAAAAGTAGAATTATCATATAATCCAGGTATATCAGTCCTGAGTATATACTGAAAGGAATGTAAGTCAATATACCATAGAGACAATTGCAATTCCAGCCCTGCTCTCAATAGCCTTAGCCTTTAGATATGGAATCAACCTAGACGTCTTTCAACAAAAAGGTGGATTGTAAAAAGTGGCACATATATGTAATGAAATTTTATTCAGCCATAAAGAAGAATGAAATTGTTATTTGCAAGAAAGTGATGGAATTGGAGAACATCACATTAAGCAGAATAAGCAAGACTCAAAAGACAAATGCCACATTCTGCTTTATATGTACAGTCTATACTTGAAAATCTTTTGCCACAGCTTTCCCTAGAGCAATGTGTCTTTTGATTTCTTGATTTCTGCTTCCATGGGTGTTGATTATAGAGCCAAGCAAAGCAAAACCTTGGACAACCTCAATCTTTTCTCCATTTATTGTGAAGCTGCGTGCTGACCCAGTAATAAGGGTTTTTGTTTTGTTGATGCTTAGTCATAACCCATATTGAAGGCAATGATCTTTGATCTTCATCAGTAAATGTTTTATATCCTCTTCACTTTCAGCAAGCAGAGTTGTGTCATTGGCATAACATAGGCTGTTAATGAGTTTTCCTCCAATCCTCCAAGAATGCTCCAAGAATGCAGCATTCTTCCTCATAAAGTCCAGCTTCTCAGATTATTTGCTCGATGTATAAATTGAAGATATAGGATGAAAGTATACAGCCCTGACGCATACCTTTCTCAACTTTAAACCAGGCAGTGTTTCCTTGTTCTATTTGAACAACTGCCTCCTGGTTCATGTAAAGATTTCTCATGAGCACAATTAGGTGTTCTGGTATTCCCATTTTCTGAAGTGTTATCCATAATTTATTATGATCCACACAATCAAGATGCCTTTGCATAGTCAATAAAAAATAGATAACATCTTTCTGATACTCTCTGCTTTCAGCTAATATCCACCTGACATCAGCAATGATGTCCCTGGTTCCCCACCCTCTTCTGAATCCTCCTTGATTTACTGTTATCTATATACTGTCTATATACTGCTGCAGTAGCTTCTGAATGATCTTTAGTAGAATTTTGCTTGTGTGTGATATTAATGATATTGTCTGATAGTTTGCACATTCAGTTGGATCCCCTTTTTTTAAAATAGGCACAAATATGGATCTCTTCCAGTCAGTTGGCCAAGTAGCTGTTTTACAAACCTGTTGGCACAAACATGTTAACACCTCCAGTGCTGCATCTGTTTGTTGAAACATCTCTATTGGTATCCCATCAATTCCTGGAGCCTTGAGTTTTGCCAGTTCTTTCAAAGCAGCTTCCACTTCGTCCTTCAACACCACTGGTTCCTGTTCATATGCAACCCCCTGGAATGGTTGGTCATCTACCAATTCTTTCTTGTTTAATGATTCTGTGTATTCTTCCCATCTTCTTTTGATATTTCTTGCATCATTTAATATTTTCCCTGTAGAATCTTTCACTACTGCCACTCGAGGCTTGAATATTTTCTTCACTTCCTTAAGCTTGAGAAACACGGAGCACGTTCTTCCCTTTTGGTTTTCTGCCTCCAGCTCTTTGCACATGTCATTACAATATTTGTTTTTGTCTTCTCAAGCTGCCTTCTGAAATCTTCTGTTTAGTTCCTTAACTTCATCATGTCTTCTTTTAACTTTAGCTGCTCCATGTTCAAGGGCAAGTTCTAGGTGTCTCTTTTTACATGTAATTTGGTCTTTTCTTTTTTTCTTGTCTTTTTAAGAACTTTTTGCTTCCTTCTTGAATGATATATTTTACGTCCTGCCACAACTCTTCTGGTCTCCTATTATTTGTGTTAGTCTAATGCATTAAATCTATTTTTGAGGTGGTCTCTGAACTCAGGTGGGATATACTCAAGGTCATACCGTGGCTATTGTGTACTTGTTCTAATTTTCTTCAGCTTCAGTTTGAACTTGCATATGAGAAGTTGATGGTCTGATCCATAGTCAGCACCTGGTCTTGTTTTGACATTTTGTATAGAACTTTTCCATCATCTCTTTCAAAATATGTAGTCAATTTGACTCCTGCATGTGCCATCCAGTGAAGTCCATGTGTATAGTCTCCATTTATGTTGTTGAAAAAATGTATTTGCAATGAAAACGTCATTGGTCTGACAAAATTCTATCATGCAATCTCCAGCTTTATTTCTGTCACCAAAACCATGTTTTCCAACTACTGAGCCTTCTTCTTTGTTTCAACCTTTGCATTCCACTCACCAGTGATTATCAGTATGTCTTGATTGCATGTTTGATCTATTTCAGATTGCAGAAGCTGATAGAAGTCTTCCCTTTCTTCATTTGTGGCCTTAGTGGTGGGTGCATAAATTTGAAGAATAGTCATATTAATTGGCCTTCTTTGTAGGCATATGGATATTATTCTATCACTGACAACATTATATTTCATGACAGATCTTGAAATGTCTTTTTTGATGATGAGTGCAACCCCATTTCTCTTTAGTTGATCATTCCCAGGGTAGTTGACCATATGATTGTCTGACTCAAAATGGCCTATGACAGTCCATTTTAGCTCACTGATGCCTAGAATGTCAATGTTTATATGCTCCATTTCTCTTTTAATGATTTCTAATTTTCCTAGATTTATACTATGTACATTCCATGTTCCAATTATTAATGGATGTTTACAGTTGTTTCTTCTCATTTTGGGTGGTGCCACATCAGCAAATGAAGGTCCCTGGGGCTTTACTCCATTTCTGTCATCACAGTAGACTCTACTTTGAGGAGGCAACTCTTCCCCAGTAGTCTTTTGAGTGCCTTTCAACCTGGGGGCCTCATTTTCTGGCACTATATCTGACAGTGTTTCTTTGCTATTCATAGGGTTTTCAATGGCTAGTTGTTTCAGGAGTGGTTCACCAGGTCCTACTCCCTAGTCTGTCTTAGTATGGAAGCTCAGCTGAAATCTGTCCACCATGGGTAATCTTACTCATATCTGACATACCAGTGGCAGAGCTCTCAGCCTCTTCGCAACCCACAAGCCCCCACAGTGCGGCAAACTGACACACTGAAGACGAAGGTGCATCTGACTCTTGCCATGATATTTTCAGTCGCATCATATGGTTGTGAAAGCTGGACATTGAACAAGGGAGACAGAAAAAGAATTGATGCTTTTGAATTGTGATTCTGGAGACATCTATTGAATATACCATGGACTGCCAAAAGAACCAACAAATCTGTCCTAGAAGAAGTGCAACCAGAGTGCTCCTTGGAAGCAAGAATGGCCCTACTGCGTCTTACATATTTCGGCCATGTAGTCAGGAGAGATCAATCCCTGGAGAAAGACATCATGTTTAGGAGAGTGGCAGGTCAACACAAAAGAGGAAAACCTTCCACCTGATTAATTGACATAGTGTCTGTAACAATGGGCTTAAAAATAAATAATATCATTTGCCTGGCACAGAATCAGCATGTGTTTCAATCTGCTGTACATAGGGTCACTATGAGTCGGGCTCGACTCAAAGGCACCTAACAACAACAACAACAACAACAAACTTAAAAGAAAAACAATGTGTGAGACTCAAATGTAAAAGAAGACTCCCTATGGGTGGAAAAGAACAGTGTGAGGGAGAAGGTAGCAACCAGGGAGGTAGCGATGCAGTAAAAAGAGTAAAGAGCACAATATATAATCATATGGAAATCTAAAGTGAAACCCCTTATATTACACACTAATTAAAATTTAATATTTTTAAAGATTACAAGGAAAACGGTGGGTGGTATTTATAAGAAATTTTCAATAACTTCAGTACAATAATTATTTTCAAATACCAAAGGAAAGGCTGAGCACACAGCACATGCCTGTAATCCCAGCAACTCAGGAGATGGAGCCAGGAGTACTGCAAGTTGGAAGCTAGGGGCAGCTTGCATAACTTAGCAAGTCCCTAACCCAAAATTTAAAAATGAGTAAATAGGCTGAGGGAGCAGCCCAGCAGTAGAGCACTTGAAAAATATATGCAAGGCTTTGGATTCAACTGCCAAGTACCAGGGGAAAATTTTATATAGATGTAGATGATATAGATATAGATGATATAGATATAGAAATATAGATATATAGATATAGATATAGATTGCATACTGATTTTACAATTTATTTTCTATTTTTGTGAAAATTCTCAGATGATCAGGATGGGTCACACTGCCTCTCTGCTAATGCAAAACGGACAGAGCACCCCACAGGGTAGATCTCTGAGAATACCCCACAACCCAATTCAGCCTGAGAGACCGTGTGACTTTCTGCCATCATCCCTTGCTAGAGGGATGCTGCACAGGAACCCTTCCCCATAAACCTGCCTTATTTCAGCAAAAGAGCAGTCAGGGAAAATCCCCTTCCCTGCAGCAGAACTAAGAAATTCCAAAATAAAGCTATCTTCACTGCTCAGGAACATTTGCACAAGAGAAAAAATGAAAATTGATATGTAGACAGAGGTGCCAGTAGGGTTGAAGATGGATGAAACTTCATGGCATTTCCTAACAACAGCAGACAAGAAGGACAGGCTACAAAACACTAGGAAGTAAAAACAGCCACCTCAGAGAAGTGAGGTGGGGCCCTCTCAGAAGACTGATGACTGCTGCTTTTATATTAGGAAAGGCATTCTAGCCTGAGCACTCTAGTATACTCTACTGCCTAATATTCTATCTTTCTTTCCTCTTTTTTCTCCTTTTCTCTTTTTAAATAATTTTTAGGATTGATATTCTCTATAATTACATCTATTTTTAGTTTGTTATTATATATTTTAATTTCTACTAGTCTGTGTTTCTCCTTTTTCTCCCTCTCCTTTCCCCACTTACTCTCCCTCCTCATCCCCACTACACAAACAGAGTCTGTTGCCTCCCTAACTCCCAGACCCATCGGAATAGTGATTTGGAGAGTGGGAAACTGAAGAATTGGGAGTCCAGACCTCAGATAAGAGTGAAATGAGTTGATGGTTTCCTAAACCTAGGAGAACCAGTCCAGAAAAAGGTTCATCTCGAGTCAGGTAAGGCTGGAGATCCAGCGTAAGAGGGCAGCAGACTAGGTAACTGAGAACTCACAGTGTAGGCAGTATATCAATCAAGGTCTGGGAATGCAGGTGTCAGAGGGAATTTGTAGGGGGCAGTACTGAACACAAAGCCTGCACCAGATCCTTGCATTGTCTTCTGAGGTTGCAAAATATGGGGCAGGGGGTTGAGAATAAACTGTCAGTGATTCATCATCACCAAACTCAAAGTAATACCAGAGAGAGAAGCTCTTCACATTTGGAGGAGGCAGACCCTAATTCCCAGACCAAGCAGTGGGCAAGCCTCAGCAAAGAATTAAAAGAAATATGAAGGGCACACTGGATGTGAAGACCCCACAGACCAAAGCCTCTTAACAGACAACACCAAACAATCCCAATTTCTACAGATGTCTGAACCAGAATTCAGAGTTTGGGTTATTAAGCTTGGGTATGCTAAGAGAAATCATAGCCTTCAGCTATAGCCCTGTGGCATCTGATCCCATCAGATCTCCAAAGCTAAACAGGGTAGGGCCTGGTTAGTACCTGGATGGGAGACCACCTGGGAACACCAGAAGCTGTAGGCTTGGGAGAAGGACCTGGCAACCCCCTCCCAAAAATCAATATGCCATTGAAAACTCTATGCATAGCAGAAAATCACTGACAATAGTGTTTTCCCTGTTGTACAGAGCGTTGCTATGAGTTGGATACCAACTTGACGGCACCTAACAACAACAACAAGATAAGTCAAAACTACCACTATCAGCACCCTCAAAATCCTTGAAAAGAAGATATCTCATCTGGAGTCTGTATACTCCTTGAAGCAAGAAATGATCAGGGAGAACAAAGCAGAAATCCTTGACATGCAAGCCAAGCTGAATGAATTAAACTCTGAAAATAATCCTCTACTATGAGACTGGATGAGACTGAGTTTCAGGATGAACTCAATCCAAGAAATTAAGTATGCACAGTGCCAGTTGGAAAAAAATGATGAAACAATATAAGACAACTTTCCAAGAAGGATTACCAGAATGAAAAAACAAAATTTAAGAGTTGAGAGTGTCCCTGAAGGAGAAGAAAGGTCCACCAGGGGATTAAGAAATCTATTTTATGATATCCTCAAGGAAAATTTTTCAGAGATAATTCAGGATCTGGATACATATGCAACTAAAACATTCAGGACCCCACCCAGAATAGACCAAAACAGATTCTCCCCATGACATAGCATAGTATGAATATTTACATTGGACACCAGAGAAGCAATTTTGAAAGCAGCCAGTGAAAAACCCTAACTAATGTTTAAAGGAAAACCCATTAAAATAAATGTAGATTTGTTCACATCAACATTGAAAGCTAGGAAGGCCTGGACACATCTAATTCACGTTCTGAAAAAGAATAACTTCCAACCAAGAATACAATAGCCAGCAAAGTTATCTTTGAAAATATGTAAGGAGTATAAGATATTCAATGATATCGACACATTCAAATGATTTGCAACCACCAAACCACCTTTATAGAGGATCCCCAGTCACTTACCACATTCAGGTGAGATAAGACAACCATACATAGAAGATCAAATAATAGGACAATTAACATGAGTGGAAACCAAAAGGGCAATAAAGCAAGCATGAACCCAGCAACATGTAATGTCTGGATACATAAAAATAGACACTTCTTGATAATTACTATTAATGCAAATGGTCTTAATTCACCAGTTAAGGACAGAGACTGGATAATTGGAAGAAAAAAACATAAACCTTCAATATGTGCCATTCAAGACATTCATCTAAACCACAAAGACTTCAATAGATTGAGAATTAAGGGCTGGAAAACTGTTGGGGATTTTTTAAATTATATTTCCCAGCTAGGGTCCCTCATAACAGCTTGAGGGCTAACCCCTAGTTTACCCCAGGGCTCATCTCACTCACTCAAAACAGCCCCTCCCATCGAGTAAGCAAAGATGGCCCCCGGCCAGCCTGACCAGCCCTAACCACCTTAATTTTGATTGGCTCCCCTCACCACTGGCAGGTAATAACTGTCTCCGCCT
>VMDO01043071.1:0-10142 GCA_007922755.1 Pedetes capensis
AAACAATTTTTAGAAAGAAAAAACTGGAAAGAAATTTCTGAAAGTACAATATTATAATGATTGAAACAGTGTGGTACTAGTATGAAAAAAGATAAATAGGTCAATAGAATGCTAACAACACACTCATATATACATAAAGGAATTTAGTTTGCAATAAAGGTGTTATTTCAAATCACTGCAGGAAAGGATAAATTATCAATAAGTGATCTTTGTTGCCTATTTGAGGGAAAAGTCAGTTAGGTCTTGACTTCACACTGTATAGAAAGTACAGATCCCAGAAGTAAAAAACAAAACTAGAGAAATCAGAGGAGAAAATACAGGTAAGGGGCACACTCACACACGGAGGGTAGAAGCTATGTTAGGTGCCATAGCGACCCTCATAGGATTTTCAATGGCTGTTTCGGGATTGCCTTGGGAGTAGATTGCCAGGCCCTTCTCCCATTTTTGTGGTGCTGGGAATTAAACTCAGGACCTCAGAGACTGCAGCGCAGCACTCTACCCACTGAGCCAAATCCCAGCCCGAGAGTAGAAGAGAAATTGATAAAGCCTTCATGGTGAGCAATTCATCAGTGTTTATCAAAATTGTAGTTTCTTTACCTACCAATCCTCTTGGTAGAAATAGTTGCACATGTGCATAGACAAAAATGTTTGTTGTACTGTGTGTTTGGTATATAGCTAAGGTGTCAGAGTTAGACTATGTGGACTTCACTACTACCTAGTTTTCTCACCATAAGGGGATTAACATTTTTGTACTTAGTTTTATCATATACAAAATGAATAGGGTATTACTTACCTCATACATGTGCTATGAAAAAGAAATAATAGATGACTTAGCATGTAATTAGAACTTAATAAGTATTGCTTTTGTTAAGTACCATCAAGTCGAGTCCTACTCATAGTGACCCTATGTACAACAGAACGAAACGCTACCTGACACTGTGCCATGCACATCTTTTTTATGCTTAATCCCATTGTTGCAGTCACTGTGTCAATCCATATAGTAAAGGGTCTTCCTTTTTATTAGCTGAGCAGCCACTCTCCCAAACATGATGTCCTTATCCAGGGATTGGTCCCTCCTGACGACATGTCCAACATATGCAACAATCAGTCTAAACATCCTTGCTTCCAAGGAGCACTCTGGTGGTTCGTTTAGCAGTCCATTATATATTCAATATTTGTCTCCAGCACTATAATTCAAAAGCACCAATTCTTCTCTTATCTCCCATATTTAGCATCCAGCTTTCGCAGGCATATGATGCAACTGAAAATACCATAGTATGAATCAGATGCATTTTCACCTTCAATGTGATATGTTTACTTTTCAACACTTTAAACAGGTCTTTTGCAACAGAATGTGATATCTACTTTTCAACACTTTAAACAGGTCTTTTGCAACAACTTTTCCCAGTGCACTGCATCTTTTGGTTTCTTGACTGCTGCTTCTGTGGACATTGATGGTAGAACCAAGTAAAACAAAATCTTGGACAGCTGCAATCTTTTCTCCATTCATCATGAGGTTGCTTACTGACCCAGGTGCAAGGACTTTTATTTTCTTGATGTTGAGGCACAATCCATACTGAAGGCTGTGCTCTTTGATCTTCATCAGCAAATGTTTCAAATTCTTTTAACTTTTATCAAGCAAAGTTGTGTCATCTGTGTATCACAGGTTGTTAATGAGTCTTCCTTCTATCTTGAAGCCATGTGTTTCTTCATAAAGTCCACCTTTTCACATTATTTGCTCACCATAGAGTTTGAAGAGGTATGGTGAAAGGATACAGCATTGATGCACACCTTTCCTGACTTTAAACTATGCAGTGTTTCCTTGCTCTGTTTGAATGACTGTCTCCTCGTCCATGTTCAGACTCCTCATGAGTACAATTAAGTGCTATGGTATTCCATTCTTTGCAATGTTTTCCATATTTTATTGTGATCCACACAGTCAAATGCCTTTGCATAGACAAAAAAATGTAGACATTTCTCTGGTATTCACTGCTTTCCGCCAAAATCCATTGATGTCAGCAATGATGTCCCTGGTTCCATATCCTCTTCTAAATCTGGCTTGATTTTCTGGCAGTTCCCTGTCAATATATTGCTGCAGTCACTTTTGAATGATGCTTCACAAAATTTTACTTGCGTGTGAGATATTTTTCATTATTTTCTGCATTCGGTTGGATCCACTTTCTTGGGAATAGGCACAAATATGGATCTCTTCCCATCAGTTAGCCAGGTAGCTGTTTTCCAAATCCCTTGGCATAAACAAGGGAGCACCCCTAGTGCTGCATCTATTTGTTTAAAGATCTCAGTTGTTATTCCCTCAGTCCCTGGAGTGTTGTGTTTCACCAGTGCCTTAAGGGCAGCTTCCACTTCTTCCTTCTTACCACTGGTTCTTGACTATATGCTACCTCTTGAAGTGGTTTACCATCCACCAATTCTTTTTGGTATGACTCTGTATATTCTGTCCATCTTTTGATGTTTCCTGCATCATGTAACTTTTTCCTTATAGAATCCTTTACTATTGCCACTCAAGACTGGAATTTTTTCTTCAATTCCTTAAGCTTCAGAAAAAGAGCATGTTCTTCCTTTTGGTTTTCTATCTCTAGCTCTTTGCACATGTCAATATAATATTTAATTTTGTCTTCTCAAGCTGCCTTTTAAACTCTTTCTTTTAGTTCTTTAACTTTCTTAGGTCTTCCTTTAGTTTAGGTACTCATCATTCAAGGGCAACTTTGAGTTTCTTTTGATATGTAACTTGGTCTTTTCTTCCTATCTTGTCTTTTAATAATGTTTTGCTTTCCTCATGAATGATGTCTTTGATGTCATGCTACAACTCATCTAGTTTCCATCATTTGTGTCTAAATCTGTTCTTGAGATTGTTTCTGAGCTCAAGTGGGATATACTCAAGTCATACCTTGGCTCACAAATCTTTCTTCTAATTTCCCCCTACCTGTCTGTCAGTTTGCTATATTGTGGGGTCTTGTGTGTTGCTGTGATCCTGAAAGCTATGGCACCAATATTCAGGTACCAGCAAGGTCACTGATGGTGGACAGGTTGCAGCTGAACTTCAAGACTAAGACAGACTAGCAAGAAGTACCTGGCAGCTCACAACAAGTATTAGTTGGTATTAATAAAATGACTTCATGTATATTCAAGGTAATAAAGGATTCTATTATTAAAGCATTCTCATACTAACTACTGTGGAGCACAGATATGTATTTAACAGGTATGCTCACACACATATACATGTACCTTTTAAAAATGAGATGAATTTATACTAGTGTGGAAAGTTTAGGAAAGAGTTTAACCTGCCCAGCCCTTATTTACATCACAGAAAGTAGGAACAATCTAAGCAAGCATATTTAAAACCCCAATTCATATGCTAGAGTACATCCTACCCATTCATGTTCCAATGCTAATCAAATGGGCTCTGCCCATAGGGAGACACTGGAAGTCACATGACTAAGAGCTTAGAGGCACAATCATCTGATAGTGAAGAATGCAGATAGTTGGTAATACCAATATTATCTACCAAAGTTGGCCACCCAGGACCCCATAATTTGATGCATATGATGCTGTGTGTGCACACACGTGTGTGCATTTCTGTTCAGCTTCAGGGCCCACATCTATGAGCCTCACAAATGGAAAAATCACTGTGCTTGTGGACTTCCCAAGCTAATGACATTACCACAGAGCTCAGTAATGAGGGATAATTCCCGACCTCTTGCATCATGACTATTAAGATGCAGACACTTGGGATGCTACTTGGGTTTGTTCATATCCAGTTTTTTGGTCCTTCACATTACCTTGGCCATTCAAATTTGTGTTTAGTTTCTTTCTTTCTTTCTTTCTTTCTTTCTTTCTTTCTTTCTTTCTTTTTCTTTTTCTTTCTTCTTTCTTTCTTTCTTTTCATTCTTTCTTCCTCTCTTTTCTTGTTTCTTCTTCTTTTTTCCTTCTTCTTCTTCTTTTCAGTGCTTAGAGGTTGAACCCAGGGCCTCACACATACTTTGAAAATGCTTTACAACTACACTACACTTCCAGACCTCCCCTTCTTCTTCCTTCTCTTCTTCCTTCTCCTCTTTTTTTTCTTTTTCTTTTTTGTGGTACTGGGGGTTGAACCCAGGGCCTCACACTTGCATGCTTTGCAAGTGCTGTACCACTGAGCTGCACCGCCAGCCCATTTTTTTTTACTTTTTGAGACAGGGTCTTGCTAAATTATGCAGACTGCCTCTGGTCTTGAACTTGCGATCCTCCTGCCTCTGCCAGCTGAGTCACTGGGATTACAGGTGTGTGCCATGGCGCCTGGCTCTTCTCCTCCTCCTCCTGCTCCTCCTCCTCTTCCTCTTCTTCTTCTCCTCAAGATAGGTTTTGTTAAAGTACACAGGCTGCTTCTAGCCTTGAATCTGCAATCCTCCTACCTCAGCCTCCAAGTCATTGGGATTATAGGACTAAGCCACTGTGTCAGGCCACTGTGTTTAGTTTCTTATGAAAAAAGTTTCACTTAGTTTTCTCAACAACATTATAGGTTAGCATTATTTACCCTCCTATATTACTAGCTATTATGGGACTTTCAGAAAGAAGCACTCTCTGACTGTTGAAATTCTCTGATTATGAAGATGATCACACATGCCATTCTTGAGCAGTTTTTAGGGGGTAGAGATGGGGAACTCTCTTGGCTTGACACTCTAGTTGTGCCTCCTGAACACAGATGTGCAACAGGTATGATTATTTTTCAAACCTAATATCAAGGCTTTACGGGGTTTAGACATAAGATGGCTTTGATTTCTTGTTAACCAGAAGAAGAGGAAGATCACTAAGAGTTTTGAGATTATGCTCTTGGTTACAGAGATCACACCATTTAAAGATTTTTCAGTAAGGCTGAATCATGAAAATCATTTGGGGTTCATTTGATTTTATTAATAAGATAAACTACTCCTTATGTGGAAATATGTTAGAAAAGTCCAATTTCAGAGTTGGCAAACTCAAAAGCTTCAGGGGATAGTGTGGTGGGTTGCATAAATATTTTACTGCTGGACGTTGTTGTTAGGTGCCATTGAGTCAGGTCCAACTCACAACAGAACGAAACACTCCCCAACATGGTTCCGTGCCCGGCACTATGTCAATGTTTCTCTGCTATTCATAGGATTTTCTATGGCTGATGGTTTGAACATTGTTTCAGGATTGTTTTGGGAGTGAGTTTCCTGGTCCTTCTTCCATTTTTGTGATGCTGGGGATTGAACTCAGGGCATCAGAATTTCCAGCTCAAGCTCTCTATCAACTGAGCTAAATAGAGAACAAATGGAGTATAGTTGCATGGACTAATTTGATGGCAAGGAATGAGGGTCAAAAGACATTAAGTAAAATTACAAAAGAAGCATTTCCCTGCAAAACAAAAGGACTATGGGAAAATTTTGGTGCATAGGTGCCAATGATCTCTGAGCTGTGTCTTCAGAGATTTTACTTGATAATATTCTGGTGTCGTGCCTTCAACTTTGGTATTAAAGGGGTATAGCAGTTCTTAGAAATGATTCAGCAAAAGTCCTATAAAACATTTGTTGCTATATTTAAATGTTCACTCTCTTTGAAATATTTTCCCTGAATTTCTGGGTTTTAAATTTATTATGCATTATTTGATGTGAAGGGTGTATAATTACAGCAGAGCCAAAATATGGTTTTTCACTGGGCATGGTGGCAAAAACTTGTATACCAGTACTCCAGAGGCTGAAGCAGGGGGATCAACTGGAGTTTGAGGTCAGCTTGGTCTACACTGCTAATTCCAGGCCAACAGGCCAAACAGAAAAACCCTGTATCAATAAAAACAAAATAAAACAAAAAAATCCCAGCCCAAAACAGAACAAATTCCAAAATAAAACAAAAGAAATGTTTTTTCTTTTCTTGGGAGAAAGAAAAGAAAATCTTTCACCCTAGGTCAGTGCTCTTTCCACAGAAGGACACTGACCTAATCCTAACCTAAGCCTAATGATCTAAGTTCATGGTCTCAAAGTAAAATCTATGGTTTCAGCATTTACTCAAACTCAACATCTGACTCACTGGATGCTGCCAGCTTGTGTCCTGCTGTTACCCAACATCATAAGAACACAGTGGACAGTAAACACAACCTGTTTACTAACCTGGGCTTGATCATGTTTGTTCTGGTAGGGGCTGCACATGCGAAGACCCACTATGGCATGATCTGGTTACCATTACAACTATTGGGTTGCTGTTGCCAGAGGATTTACCTTTTCTGTGGAGAATGATACAAACAAATTAATGTAAACATCATGATTGTACAACCAGAGCAATAAGTGAAAAAGAAAGAGTTGGGGCTAGATTTTGTTCTGGCAGTTAACACTGACTCACCAGAAAATACTGAACAGGTTTCTTCAACTTTTTGTTCCATAGTTTGTCCATCTGTGAAATCTCCTCTCTATACCTCAAGGGTGTAACAACCATAGGTCCTATTTTAGATTTTGGAATATGCTTCAAAGGCAAATTTTAAACATTTAGTAACCATGACATCAGGATTAGAGGAAAACTCATTAACAACCTGTGTTATGCAGATGACACACCTATACTTGCTGACAATTTAGAGGATTTGAAACATTTACTGATGAAGATTAAAGAACATAGCATTCAGTATGGATTGTGACTCAAAATCAACAAAACAAAAATCCTTACACCTGGATAAGTATGGAACTTCACAATAAATGGAGAAAAGATTGAGGTTGTCCAGAATTTTGTTTTACTTGGTTCTACATCAACACCTAATGGGGCTGGGATTTAGCTCAGTGGGTAGAGCGCTGTGCTGCAGTCTCTGAGGTCCGGAGTTCAATTCCCAGCACCGCAAAAAATGGGAGAAGGACCTGGCAATCTACTCCCAAGGCAATCCCGAAACAGTCAGCCATTGAAAACCCTATGAGGGTCGCTATGAGTCGGATACCGACTCGATGGCACCTAACAACAACAACAACCACATCAACACCTGTGAAAGCAGCAGTAATGAAAGCAAAAGATGCCTTCCTTTGGGAAAAGCTGTGGCAAAAGATCTCTTTAGAGTATTGAAAAGTAAAGATGTCACATTGAAGATGAAGGTGTACCTGACTCATGCCATGGTATTTTTAGTCCCATCATATAGTTGTGAAAGCTAGACATTCAACAAGGGAGACAGGAGAAGAATTGGTACTTTTGAATTATGGTGCTGGAGACAAATATTGAATTTACTATGGACTGTCAAAAGAACCAATATATCTCTCCTAGAAGAAGTGCAACAAGAGTGCTCCTTGGAAGAAAGGATGATTAGACAGGGTCTTACATACTTTGGACATTTAGTCAGGAGGAACCAATCCCTGTAGAAGGAAATCATGTTTGAGAGAGGCAGGTCAACGAACCAAAAGGAAGACCCTCCACTAGATGGATTGATACAGTGGTTGCCACAATGAGCTTAAACATATATAAAATCAAGTTCCTGGCACAGAATAGGGTTATGTTTTGTTCTGCTATACATAGGGTCACTATGAGTCAGACTTGACTCAACAGAACCTAACAACAATGTGTGAATAAGTGCATATTATGGGCCAGGCACTGTTCTAGATACAAATCTAACTTATCCCAAGGTGAATTTATTATGTTCCCTTCCTCAGACCAACTTTTATCTCCTATAATCTCTCAGTGGTATCATCAGCACACATCCGTTTGCCTGAGATAGAGACTGCTGAGAGTCTATCTCAACTTTTCTCTATCCCTCAGTCCTATATTTACCAAAGGCCAAATCCCCTCAAGTACCCTTTCACTAATTTTTAAAACCTATCCCTCCCTTACTAATCCCATCTCAATGTCTTTATATTTGTAATCTCTTTGCCTTGAGCACTCTTAATCTGATTTCACAAAGTTGGCTTCTTGTTCAGATCCTAGCTCAAAAGTCATCTTTTTAGTGACATCCTCTTCCACCATTCTATTCAGAGCTGCTCTCCAGCTCTTTCTGTAATGTTATCTCCTTCGCATTACACTACCTGATAACTTTCTCCATCATTAAAGCCTACAGTTCATAGATACAGAGACTTTGTCTTGCCAATCTCTATTCTAGACACTGGAGATACAACCAGTATAATTACTCCAAATGGTACTCATCTGGAATATATCTAACCTTGCTAAAACTCAGTTCTCTAACTGTTCTCCACCGGAACCCAACAAGCACTGTGCTGATCAGACTCATGTCTGTCAAGTTCAAGTGGTCCTTGCCTCTGCCTGGACATGCTACCGTATTTCCCTAGTTAATTTACTCTCCAATTTTCTAAGCAGCTATTTCCTCCTTTCCATCTTCCAGCCTCCCCCTGTCCCCAAAGCTCATCTGATAACATTATTTCTTATTTCTTTAGACATGAGAAAGAATAGGAAGGAGCAGTTGCTATCACCAGCTAATCTGTCCTTACAATGAGACTTCTATTTGTTCCACTGGATCAATTGTCCCATGCCAACCCCATTAGTTGGGTAATAGATCTCATTTCCTCCCACTTAAGGACATCATTCCTGTACCAGCAACTTTTCTCTTTACTGGACCACTCCCATTGGCATTCAACATGGTTTAATATCACCTATTTTAGAATAAAGCAACCTTGCCTTGTCTCTATACTGAATGCTACAGTTTTCTGCTCCCTTCACTGCAAAACCCTTTGAAAGAGGTGTGAAACATCCTTTCATCACTTTCTTTGCTCCCATTTTCTTTTTAAATCCATTCCAATTAGGCTGTAGACTCCACACTACTAAGAAATGGTTCTTCCAAGGGCATCAGTCATCATCATATTGCCCAGTCCAGTTGTTATTTGTCTAGCCTCTCTTTATTCCACCTCTTCTCTTCATTTGGCATAGACAAGAACTTTCTGGAGACTCTTCATTTGGCTTCAGGGAAATGTTCTTAACTGTCATACTACTTCATTGGTTGCTCTTCTAAGTCTCTTTTGTTGCTTCCTCTACTTCTCCTGGACTTTTGAATATTAGTTATTGTCTTTTTTTTTTTTTTTGGCAGCACTTGGGGGTTGAACTCAGGGCCTTGCCCATACTTTACAAGTGCTTCACCACTGGGCTGCACCCTTAAACCAATTTTTAAAATGATTTTATCTTGAGACAGACTTGCTAGGTTATGCAGGCTGCCTCTGGCCTTGAACCCACAATCCTCCTGCCTCCACCTCCTAAATTGCTGGGATTAAAGCCATAAGCCACTGTGCCCAGCAAGTTACTGTCACTTTTATAGTTCCAGTCATCCTCTACAAGAGTCCATTCAGGGATCTGCAGGATGTTTCTTCCTAAAATTATGAGTTCTGTGTTTCTCCATTTGGGCTGGGATTTAGCTAAATTGGTAGAGTGCAACTCTGTGTGCTCTGAATCCCTGAGTTCAATACCTAGCCCTGCAAAAATGGGAGAAGGACATGGTAGCCCACTCCCAAAACAATCCCAAAACAGTCAGTCATTGAAAACCCAATAGATAGCAGAGAAGCACTGACACATTTCCAGGCATGGCATAGTATTGGGTGGTGTTTCATTCTTTTGTACATACGGGCACTATGAATCAGTGTGGATTCAATGTTTACACATTCTAACAACCTATTTGCATCCAGGCATACAACTGTGGTGTCCAATCCCATCAGATCTTGGAAGCTAAGCAGGGTTGGTCCTGGTTAGTACTTGGGTGGGAGACCACCTCAGGACACCATGTGCTGCAGGCTTGGGAGAAGGACCCAGTAATCCACAATCAAAAACCAATCAGCCCTTGAAAACTCTATGAGTATCAGAGAAATATGACAATCTCAATTAGAATCTAAAAAGATAATCTAAAGAATTAACTAGATTAAGAACTGGTTCTTTGAAAAGATTAATAAAATAGATGCTCCCCTATTCAACTTCACCAAAATAAAAACAGAACAGGCCAAAACTGAAAAAAATTAGAGGAAGAAAGGAATCATAACCACCAATTCCAATGTAATCCAGAATACTTTGGGAAATTGTATTGCCAAAAATATGAAAATACAGAAGAATGGATAAATTTATTAACACATACTATTTACCAAAAGTAGCCCAGAGGACATAAGCAATCTAAACAGACCCATTACATACACCGGAAAAAAAAAAAAAAAAAAAAAAAAAAAAAAAAAAAA
>VMDO01043072.1:0-10141 GCA_007922755.1 Pedetes capensis
CCAGCTCCCTCATAGGGTTTTCAGTGGCTGACTGTTCCGGGATTACCTCAGGAGTGGATCACCACGTCCTTCTCCCATTTTTGTGGTGCTGGGGATCAAACCCATGGCCTCAGAGAGTGCAGAGTGGCTCCCTACCAACTGAACTAAACATCAGCCTCAAGCTTCAGCTTAGCAAAGGTTTTTAAGGTATGATCAGTTGGCACCTCATTAGTGGGAGATGTGGCAGCAGGTCAGCCCCCTTTGTCTGTGATACTGACCAGCCTGCAAGTGGCCCATACTGCTGCTATAGACAGGGGTCCAAACTGAGCAAACCACTTGGCATGCCATACAAGAGGGCTTTTCTTAATTGAGCTAGTAGCAAAATGAAAATGATCAAACTAACTTTTTACTCTATTGGCTTGTATCCTTCTGATATAAAAGGTAATTAGCATTATTGTTTGGGCTGATGGATATTATATTAAAAAGTTACTATGAATATTAAAATCATTTTACACATGGGGAGTAATTCTAGGGGACTGGTGTTCTCACCATTCTACCTGTTGTGTCCCCTCACCTTTTGCAGTGCTGGGGATGGGACCTAGGGCTTCACACATGCTGGGCAGGTGCTCTACTACTGAGCTGTATCTCTAGCCCCCAGGACCCATTGTTCTATAATTTGCAAGTGTTGATCACAGGTGGCCTTGGAGTTTCATTTTCATGTGGTCAGGAGCTGGGATGCTGGATGCCTTAACTATCTTTCAGAGGAGACATGAGTGCTGTTCTCACATTTTGGGAAAATGCAAAGCAAAGGCCAGGGCAGAATTGTGTTCTTACCAGGCAGAACCTGCTCTCCCAAGGAGGTGGTCCAGCTGGGTTTGCAAGGGCAAAGTTCTCTATCACTGCCCACTGGGTCTTTTCAACAGTCACCTTCTGCCAAGGGCCAAGGAGGGGCCCTGGGGGCTTCTGCATGACAAACAAATTGAGTCGACTCTCTGTGGGCTCTCCTACTGCACAGCACCAGTGGGTTTTGGATACATGGTGGCTCAACAACTGTTAGCTCTATTCTCAAAGGACAAGCATGCCATCAGAGGAGATGCCGACTGCCATCTTGGGCTGCTCTTCCAAGCCAGCCCAGTGCCCCCTGGCTAGGATTGGCACCTACACCCTATTCCTCTTTGTGTCCCAATGCTATCTGCCCAGGCCTACCCTGTTAGAACGCACCTGCTGAGGGCCCTCCTCCCTCGGACCTGGGCTTGGAGTTCTGCTTTCTCATCACAGATCAAGGAAATTGCAGGTTATTTGCTAGTAACTTTAACACTGCATTAGGGTCTAAGATCTGCCAGTTACTAATTGTAGGACCATGGACACATCACACCATCTCTGAGATGTACTTGCCTCAGCTGCAACACTGTAGTACCTGCTTCTTCACAGTGTGGCTAAGAGCATGAAATTAGCCTTTGGGAGCTATAAAGCTGTACACAAATCTAAGCAGCTCTTTTCTCCCAGGGGATAATAACAACATGATGAAGATGGTAGAGGAGAGATGGGGAAGAAGGAAGCTTCTACCCTCCCTTCCACTCCTTCTGTGTAGGTGGCTGTTTGCTCTCTCCATCTCTCTACCCCACATCCTCCAGTCAGAGCTCAAGAACCACCCCTAAGTCGGAGACATCCACAGTGAGGTGTTCTCATACTGTGCTGCCTCCATTTCAAGTATCAGAAAATGGAAAGAAAGAACCTGACCACATCAACATAAATAACCTACACACAAAAGGAATCCTTACATTTGTGAGGTGCTCTGTAGTTCAGTGTATCTTGACATACCTTATCATTTAATGGTCACAGCAGCCAGCCTGTACTAGTAGGCTCATTTTACAGATAAGAAAACTGAGGTACAGAGCACTCGAAGGGCCTTTCAGGGCTTGGATTTCAATCTAGTTGTTCTGATTTCCAATCCAGTGTTCCTCCTACCACACCACAGCTGCCCACACTGGGAAGCCCCATAACCCCGGTAAGAGGGTTCTCTGTTATTGTGCAAAAGATAGAAACGTATGTAAATTGGCTTCTAATCATCTTATTAAACAAGAAAAATATGGATTTGGGGGTAGGAGTGTGATGGGTTTCTTCTTCCTAAGGAAGAGACTACCATCGTCTGGCATGGTAAGCAGGGACACAACACTGACATGCTGTACTTACGTCATACACCTGGGGACTGGTCAGACATTGAGCTAGCAAACCACACCAGGCTGGGAGAGTGGTGGTGAGCGGAGGGCCACTGTGGGTGAGGGTGGGCTTCAAGTAACTTTAAAAAGGGAATTAAGGAAAGATGGCTGCAAAGAAAACACATACACAACCAAATGTTTTTAACAGTTTAAAAATCCCAAAGAGTAATAAATTATCTGACATTCTTCTACCCACAAAAGCCCCCTCTGCCCCATTTTACCAGTATAATACAGGAAGTACTTGTATCCTGCAACAGTCAGAATGGGAGAGTAAGATATGCCCCACTGGCCTTAAATGGTAACTGATAACTCTCAGGTTGGTAGTTCTCAACTGTGAGTTAAAAAAGACATTGGGCTGGGCGCGGTGGCACAAACCTGTAATCACAGTGACAGGATGTGGAACCAGGAGGATTGCAGGTCTAAGGCCAGAGACAGCCTGGGTAGCTTAGCCAGACTCTGTCTCAAGATAAAAAAATAAAAATAAAAAATGCGGTTTAGGGTGCTGCTTGGTGATAGAACATATGCAAAGTATGTGTGAGGCCCTGGGATCAACACCCCACTGCCACAAAAAAACAAAACAAAAGCATTGGATTGATTAAGTGGAACATGGTGGTAAACATCTATAATCCTAGCTGAGGCAGGAGGATTGCAAGTTCCAGGGCAGCCTGAGCTATACAGGAAGACTCAAAAACAAAACAAAACAAAACAAAACAAAACAAAACAAAAAAAGGGCTGAGGATGTAGCTCAGTGGTGGAGCACTTGCCTAGCATGCACAAGGCCTGCCTGGCTTCTATCCTCAGGACTGGAAGAAAACAAACAAAAGAACATTGGGTTAATTAGAACATACTTCTGTCTTCTTTTTTTTGGGTCCAATCAGCATTTCAGCTTTTGACATACAACCAGCTCAATTCCTGGAAACATGAGATAGTGTCCCTGGGGTGGGGACTGTCCCTGGGTCCCCTGTGCCTTTGTTCTCTATAAGTATCCCTGTGAAATCACTCTACCTAGAGTGCACACAGTGGAAATGGTAGAGCTGGACAAGACCTTAGACATAACCTGGGGCTTTTACAAAGGAGGAAACTGAGACCTGACAATGTGAAATGATTTTAGTGAGGTTAGACCATAAAACCCCAGCTTCCCATGACAGGACTATTCTTCACTCTACCTGTCACCTTTCTGCCAGACTGTCTAACACAGGCCTTCTCTCCTTTGACACTTTTGACATCTGGAGGCCAGATCATTCTTTGTTTGGGGGGTCAGTCCTACACATGGCAGGATAGTGAGCAGCCTCCCTGGCCTCTACCCACTAGATATTAAGAGCAACCTTATTTCCCTCCCCAAGTTGTGACAATCAAAAATGTCTCCAAAAAGTTGCCAAGTGTCCCCCAGGAAGCAAGCTTGCCCTTGGTGGAGACCACTGCTCTAACATGAACATCAACCGATGTACAGAGAGCTCAGGCTTCGTCGGCTGATAAGCACCTGTGCTGCCAGATGCACAGCCCTAGGTCGGAAGCATCATGAAGTACCTGTCCCACTACAACAGCGCTGAGACTATTTCTGAGACTCACAGCCTAAGTGATGTGGAAAAGGTGGAGTCGGATGGCTACCTTGAATACATGGATGGCCAAGAGACTTTAAAGGAACATGAGAAGATATCACAGTGGTCTGTGCCTAAGAGAATGGACGGCTGGGTGCACCACCACTTCCTGTCTTCATTTAGAGCAACATCTGAGGGCAGCAGCTTTCTCTAAGGAGGAGACAGAACAGAATACTGAGGTATGCTTCTAGCTGGGGATTACTCAATGAAGGAAGATGGACATGAGGACTCTGCTGGAGCTTTTTATAGATAGAACAAGCTCCCTTTTGACTGTTCCCCTTTAACCACAGCACCAGGAACAGGTGCAAGCCAGGCGCTCATTCGCTTTGCAAACAGCCACTATAGACCAATCAGTTTTCTCCTGTCTTTGGTTCAGAAGATGACAGAGGTTCCCATCTGTACAATGTTGAATAGTCAACAGGGGGATGGGGGTGTGGCCCAATGGCAGAACACTTGTCTGGCATGCACAAGGCCCTGGGTTCCATCCTCAGCACCTCACACACACACACACACACAAAAAAAAAAATAGTCAAGAATCCAGAGGGAAGCCAGAGGCTGCCTTTCAGTTCTCTGTTTCTGGCACATCAAAGACAAGCCCCTACTTCCCCAAATCCAGAAGGCCTAGAACAACTTACTTTAAAAAATACACACAAATACATACAAATTGTTGGAAGGGCACAAAATGAAACATTAAGTCTCAATATCCCATCCTATTTGGTCTAGTAATTGACAATATAACTTTATATATCTTTCCTATTTCTTGATTTATAAGAGATTTTTAACTATCTAATGAAGGATGATAAACTTAATTCATTTATACTCTTGTCTCTTTAATTTTTTCCTTTCCAATTTTTATTATAATTTTATACTGCATATATATACACACACATGTCCTTTTAATTTTATAACTAATAAATTCTTTATGCTTTGTCAACAGATTAAGACTAAGTGTTAAAAACCAATAAGGCAGGGCTGGGCATGATGGCACATGTAATCCCAGCACTTGGGAGGCTGAGGCACGATGGTCACAAATTCAAGCCCAGCTTAGGGTACATAGCAAGAACCTGCCAAAACAAATAAAAAACAACAATGCAGCATTTGTAATAGTGTCACTGAGCTGGGGATGCAGCTCAGTGGTACAGTGTTTGCCTAGCATGCATGAGGCCCTGGGTTCCATCCCCAACACTGAGAAAATGTAATAAAGTCACTATGAATATTATGAATATTATTCACTGTAGAACCAAGCAGAGTGGTCAGAGCAACATAAAAGGAAATATATTATCATTTAAACTTTACCATTCAGAAGAGAATCCTTAAGTGTCTTGCTAAATAAATGATCTTTACATTTTAATTTCTTGTTTTTTACTTTGTTCATCTTTTCTGGATTGTAACAATCACTGTTTCTTCAATGTCATCCCCTTTGTTGAATTCTTTTTGATTCTTAAGTTATTTTCTCACATCTAATAGAGTTTTCACAGTGCTAAACTTTCTGAATTCTTGCATATCTGAAAACTTCTTCCTTTGTTCTCTCAGTTTTGACTGACAATTTGGGTATAAATTTCAAGTTCATAGTTTTTTCTCATCCTAGAACTCTGAAGACATTGTTCAACTGCATTCTAATATCCAACTTGCCCTTTGGAGTTTGCCTGTTTTTGCCTTTGGAAGCCTTAAAAGTTCTCTCTTTTTCTTCTGTAGTTATGAAATATACCCAGAATGTATCCATCCTACTCACACACTTGGCGAGTCCTTGTACTCTGGAGACAAGTGTCTTTCTTAGCTAAGGGAATTTTTCTTCTATTATTTCTTTGGTATGTCTTTTCTTCCATAGTCTCTCTCCATCTTTTCCTTTCAGATTTTCTTGAGTGATTGGGATTATTTGCATCTGACCTTCGTTTTCTAACACTCTTCTCTTATACATCTTTGACTTTGCTAATTCTTGGCATATTTTCAATGAACTTTATCTTCCAAATCAACATTTTGGTCTTTTCCATGTTTAAGTTGTTAAAACTATTCATTACATTTTTTGTTAATTTCAAACATCTTATTTTTAATTTCCAAGAATTTCTTCTTGCTTGATTTACTCATTTTTCTAATAATCTACTCTTGTATCATGACTGGAAAAACTTTTCAACTCTTTCTAAAGATATTTTTAGAAAGTTTTAATGGTAAACATTCATAATTATTTAATTATTTTGGCATCCCCACCTTCATAGACTTATTTAGTTTCTCAGTTCATCTGGCAGGATAGGGACTCCTTTCCTGGCAAAAATAGGGAGGGGTTACTCTGGGGAGAAAAATCTTTGGTGTCCTCAAGATCTGTTTCTCTACTAAGCACCCTTCCCACTGCATGCAGTGTCTTCACTTTCCCTGGAGAACTGTGAACTAAGGAGAAAATTAACAGCCACCAGTTAATCTGTTGACATAGGAAATGTCTGCTGTGGCTGTTCTTAATAATATTCTTGAATAAACCACCTGAACAAAAATCCTCAAGACTCACTTTTGTCTTGGGCTGTATTTTCTCTGCTATAATTCCCTCTACCGTTGGTATTCTAGGTAGCCCAAAGTACCTCTTCTATGATTTCTATGAGGCCTGAGGAAAGAAGGGAGGTGTGTATGCTGAGCACTTCATCTTAAACTAGAATCCTGTATACTCCATTCTAAGGCTTGCTTAGGTTCAGAAAAGGAGGTCCCACACTCCTTCCTGCTGGCCTGTGGGAAACATTCACTTCCAGCTGAACTCCTTTCTTCTTTTTCTTTTTTGAGGTAGCATCTCACTATGTAGCCCTACCTGGCCTTGAACTTGCTATGTAGCCCAGGCTGGCCTCAAACCTGTGACTCTCCTGCCTTGGCAACATGAATGCTGAGATTATAGACCTGCACCACCACGCCCAGCTTGAATTCTCTTCTGATGCAGACAAGCCCACATTTTCTTGTTGGATCATCTGTGATGACGTGGAGATAGGGATGAATCATGGGTATCTTCCTCATCTAATTCTTTAGACTCTTTGTGCCTGCTTACATTCTTCTTAGTTTCTCTAAATTAAAAAGTAGAAACCCCAAAGTCATCAAAATTTAGATCCAGATGGGCCTTTGGAGATTACTTTGGTTCCTTTTCAAAGAATCAATTCCTTATCACTTTAGCATTTTGTCCCTCTCTCACAGACTCTCTTCAATTTTCTCTACATCTTTTCCAAATCCAGGGAACAACATGAATTCTGGATTATAACTTAGAAAAAGTTCATGTAGCTTTTTAAAAATCTCTGCAAGTTCTATTTCATTTAATAGCAAACAAGGTAATTTTGACTAAACTTTCCACTGAGAACAACTAGAAAAGCTAGACAAAATAAAGCAAAATGAAATAAAGCAAAATCTTTGGATTCATGACTTCAGAAAGCTAAGGCAGTGAAGAGAGCTAGAATCTAGGAAGAGGAAACCTGAGAGGTGATCTCTACACTTGGTGAGCCCCAATTTCTCTCAAGGCACCTGACAAGCTGAGCAGAGTATCTGGCAGACTCAGAAAGACAGAGTGAATCTGACAAAAACTGGATCCAAGGGCATACCGAGGAAGAAGATATAACCACCAGGGTTTAGGTTGGGACCCTAGACAAAAAGGTAAAGGAAAAACGGACTAGCCCTGGCAGGGACTGCATCCTAGTCTCAAATCACCTTTATTCCTGATTGGATTGAGGTCATCTGGAATTGCTAATGTTCCCAGTCTAGCTATTCAGCATACATAAGCTTAAATCCTTAAACCATCTCTGAAGGATGATGACCATATCTACAGCATCTCAAATTATCTCTAGATGTTTTCATTGCTCATATCTGTTACTTGGTGGAAACACACATGCACAGAAGATAAATAATAAAGTTTCTAGAAGATAACATAGGAAATCAGCTTCATGACTTTGGGGTAGACAAAGGTTTCTGAAAGAGGACACAAAAGATAATAATAACCAGAACAGAAAAGATCAATCAATTGGATTAAGACCTTTTGTTCATCAAAAGATTCCATTTAAAATGTGAACAGGCAAGTTACAAAGTGTGGGAAGATATTTTTATCACATATAACCAGCAAGACTCCTATCCAAAATATATAAAGAGCTTCTACCAATCAGTAAGAAAAAGGTAGAAAACTCAATGGAGAAGTGGGCAAGAAACTTAAGAACTTCATAAAGAAACAGATCAAGTAGCCAGTAAATAGATGAAAAGGTACTCAACACTACTAGTTGCCAGAGAAATGAAAATTAAAGCCACAATGACATATCACTACAAACCTACTACAGCTAAAATTAAAAAGATCGATAACACCAATTTTTGTAATAGATGTGGAGCAACTGGAACTCTCAGATGCGCCGAGGGAGTGGGTAAACTAGTACCACCATTTTGGAAAATTGTCTGGCATTAGCTTCTAAAGTTGAGCCCACACATGTCTTATGCCCCAGCAATTTTACTCCTATGTATATCCCCAACAAAAGTATATGCACAGTGCATCACAGACATGTATAATAATGTTTGTAGCAGGATTTCATAGTAGCTCCAAGTGGGAAACAAGTTGTATGTTTATCAACAATAGAATGATAAATTGTGATATAGTCTTACAATGAAAAACTATGCAGCAATGAGAACAAATGAACTACAGCTACACCCAACATGGATGGATCATACAAATAAACCACACACACTATATATATGTGTATGTGTATATATATATATACATATATATACATATATATACACACATACACATATACTGTATAATCTCATTTATATAAAATTGAAAAATAGGTAAAATGGTTAAATGTTGCGAGAAGTCCAAAGAGTAGCTATGGCTACAATTGGGGAGGAGGATGAGGAGTAACTGGTTTATGGCATGAAGAGAGCTGGTAATTTTGTATGTCTTGACTGGTTTGATGTTAAATGAACATGTTTATTTTGTAATAACTTGCAGAGCACTTAAAACTTGTGTAATTTTATGTGAATCTGTTATATTTTAATAAAAAGCTGTTTGAACATTTTTAATATCTGCAAAAAGCATATCTAAATATATAATAAGACATTTGCTCACTTGATCACTACATCCATTAAAATATCATGAAGGTGTAACTTTTTGGTTTTTAGTTTTCACCTGAGACCACACTTGGTCTACTAAATGCCCTATGTGTGGCCCAGTTATCCCAGTAATAAGATCAAACTTGGCCAAGTTCAACCAGTGGAAATTATCCTCCCCACATGGATTAACTGCCTGAACTCTGCTTCCCTTGCTGACCACAGCATGGTTCATTGTATAATTTTAACTAATTTACCTACAAAGACATAGTTCTTCTGGATACAAGCTCTCAAGAGCCACATGAGTCTACCAGGCTGGGGGTTTGTTACTGTAATCATATGCAAACACTCCTCTTGACCAGAGAGATGCTCACCAGGACTACCTATAGTTGAATGATCAATGCACATGTCCCAAGAAAGCACTGACTACACCTGTGCCAAAGGCACATCTTTCCTTACTCATTGGAAGTCATTCACCAACAAGCAGAATTCACCATCAATGTCTCCAGAACACAGGAGCTAGGCTTAAAAGGATACTTGTGGTCAAAGCTGTACCACAGCCTGAATATCCAAGCGCTCTCTTGCTTAGTCCGGTTTCCTCCAGCAGAATCTGGGCCATCCTAGGAACAAATAAGAGGATATATGCTTAGTTGCAGGAAAAGTATCTGATAGAAGTAGGGGAAAGCTTCTTCTTTTTAATCACTAACTTTTTTTTGCAGGATGGAACCCAGGCCCCCAAGCATGCTAGGCAAGTGCTATATGACTAAGCCCCACTCCACCCAACAGGTATAACTTTTATAGCTCTAGAGCTCATTGTCAAACATTTCATGTCATCAAAGCTTCAAAGATTTATTGTGAGGTACTATTTTAGCAGGAATTGAGCAAACCCAAAAGGCAGAAAAATCCATTCCCAAAGTAAAAAGGCTTGGCTATGTTTGTGGGTAGACCAACCTAACATTAGTACAAATTTTCTTTCGGCATTTTAATGGTAATTTTCCTCAAACTACCTTTCAGCAGATTAATTACCCCCAAATAATCTAGATCCTTGCAGGCCAAAATCAATGCATTGTTGTTGTTAGGTGCCATCGAGTCGGTATCCGACTCATAGCAACCCTCTGTACAACAGGGGAAACACTATTGTCAGTGCTTCTCTGCTGTGCATAGGGTTTTCAATGGCAGATTGATTTTTGGGAGGGGGTTGCCAGGTCCTTCTCCCAAGCCTACAGCTTCTGGTGTTCCCAGGCAGTCTCCCATCCAGGTACTAACCAGGCCCGACCCTGCTTAGCTTCTGAGATCTGA
>VMDO01043073.1:0-10140 GCA_007922755.1 Pedetes capensis
AACACCAGGTGCTATAGGCTTGGGACAAGGACCTGGCAGTCCCCTCTTGAAAACAATCAGCATTGAAAACTCTGTGAATAATAGCAAAGCAATAACAATAGCAGACATGGTATTTTCTGGTAGTGTTTCATTCTATTGTATATAGGGTCACTATTAGTTGGACCCAAGTCAATGGCACCTATAAACAACAACAACAGCAATGATCAGACAGATTCCATGGCACCTAACAGCAGTCCATTCCTGAGGGTGGAGGCCTCATAATATAATCACATCCCAAAGGCCCCACCTCTTAATATCATCACAATAAGAATTATATTTGAACAGAAATTTTTTAAGAGGACAAACCTTTAATCCATAATATTTAGCATGCCCAAGGTTCTAGTGGGAAAATTAGAAAACAGTATGCAAAAATGGGAAATTTTAATAAAGAAATGGAAACTAAGAATAATTAAAATGAAAACATTAGAAATAAAGAAAACAGTAACAGAGATAAAAATGTCTTCAATGAGATCCTCAATGTACTTGATACAATGAGAGATATAGTCAGTTAACTTGAAGACTAGTCATCAGAAATAACCCAAACTGAAATACTTTAAAACTTGAAAAAGAGAGGAGAGCAGAGTATTCAAGAATTGTACAACAAAGCTGGGAGTGTTGTTGCACACTTACAATTTTATCAGGTGGGTGGTTGAGACAAGGAGAGCTCAAGTTCAAGGTTGCCCTGGGAAAAATAGCAAATTTGGGTATAGCCTAGGCTACCTACCCTGTCTCAAAAAAAGAAAACCAATGTGAGAGTTTCAAATTTTCTAGCATACATGTAACTGGAATTCAAGAGGTAAAGGTAGAGGAAATATACTGGATGAAATATTTGAATATGTACTGGCCAAGATTTCTCCAAAAGTAATTAAAATAGTCAAATCACAACTCCAAAAAGTTCCAAGTTAACCTGCTCAGGAAAGTAACTGACAATCTAAAAGAAAAAATAGTAGCAATATGTTGTAGGTCTGTGGCCCATATAAAAAAAATGTATGACAATATCAGCACAAAATACAAGAACACCCAGAAGTATGCTGTTATAAGATCTATATGCCATTTCTAAAGAAGTATGTTTTGAAAGTAGATGTGATTAATTAAAGATGAACCTTGTCCCAAGAACACCCATTAATTTGTATGCTAACTGAAAATTACTAATAAAATGTAAACAAAGATGAATATTGTAAACATCAAGATGCTTTAAAAATTAAAAAGAGATAAAATAGACTAATAAAAACAATCCAGAAGTAGGCAGAAAAAGAGAGATAAAAAGAAATATAGAACCAATGGAGTAAAATAAAATAATTATGATCTTGTTACTTTATTGCCAAACATATTAGTAATGACATTGAGTGTGATTTGTCTAAGTCAAAGATTGGCAAATTCAACTCAAAAGGAGAAATCTGCTTTGCAACATGGTTTTTCATACAAAGTTTTATTAGAACACACTAATACAATTTTCTGTATTGGTATGACTATTTTTATGCAACAAATACTTGGGAAAGAGACTCTAAGGCTGGCTAAGCCTAAAATATTTACTATCCTCTTCTTTATGAAAATGGTTTGCCAAACTATAATTGAAACACATCAGTTAAAGAGATTGAAAGATTGAATTTAAAATAAAAGCCTCTATTATTATGATGTCATATTTAAAAAAATAGCAGCTGCTTTTGCTTCTACTAATAGGCTTGACATAAGTTATTTGAAATCTAGTTGTACCTCATTGTCTTGGGTTACTTAAAACTTCATCTCCCTGTGTGAATATTTTTAATAAATCCTGCTTGTTCTTTATCCTACAGACCTATTAAAAGAAAAGCTATGAAAAAATAAATTTAACAGAGTTTATTTGAGCAAAGAATGATTCATGAATCAAACAAACCTCATAATCATAAATTTAGAAAATTCCACTCAGCAATGTGGGAAAAAGAAATGATATCTAGAAATAGCTGGATTGGTTACAACTGAGAATTTTCCTTATTTAGGCATGATGAGGAATTTCCATTATATGGACATGATCTAGTCAGTTGGCAGCATGTGATTGGATGAAGCTCAGTTGAAAAGAATGGCTAAGACTCAGCTATCATTACAAGAACATACTCTTAGTTTGCATGTTGCTATGTAGGAATTCAAAATATGGAAGCAGCTTTAGGCCAGAATTAATTTAACTTAGCAGACCATAAACCCAACACATTCCTCAGCTGCTAACCACAATAAAATCTTCCTACTACAATAAGTTTCCCCTTTCACTCATGTTTTCTTTTTTCTTTCAGTAGTGGGAGATGGAATCCAGGGCCTCATACATACTTCTTGTTGTTGTTAGGTGCTGTCGAGTCAGTATCTGACACATAGCAACCCTACGTACAACAGGAGAAACACCATTGTCAGTGCTTCTCTGCTGTTCATAGGGTATTCAGTGGCGGATTGATTTTTGGGAGTGGGTTGCTGGGTCCAAGCTTACAGCACCTGATGTTCCCAGGCAGTCTCCCATCCAAGTATTAACCAGGCTCAACCCTGATTAGCTTCCAAGATCTGACTGAGCAGATGCCACAGGGCTACGGCTGCAGGCTCACACATACTAGGTAAATGCTAAACCACTGAGCCACACCCTCAGTCCTTTTTTATGTTTTATTTTGAGATATGATCTTGCTAACCTGTGCAGGGTGCTTCTGGCCTCTAATTTACAATCTTCCTGCCTCTGCCTCCACAGTCACTGGGATTATAGGTGCAAACCACTGCATCAGGCTCTTATTTTCTTTAACCAACCCACAACACTCATAGGGAAGTTTACAGGATAATATCCATAGAAATTAATGGAAGCATACTCCCACATACCCTCTTTTTCTTATTCCCTATCCGCCTCTACATTTCCCATTAGCCACCCTAAACTCCTCTGGTTCTGTAGGCAATAAATTTCTCCTCTTTTATGTATTTTAGTTTCACTTCTATATAGTCTCTCACCTGAGTGACACACCTAACCCAAACTTTCTTCCAGTAAGGACTCTCCTAAAAAGTATCTATCTTGCCTATGACCACTCTCATTCCCAGAGAATTGTCATTCATTGGCCTATCTTGTAGCCCCCTAGAAAAGACATCTATCCAGAAGGGTATCTTTGTTTGATATGATTCAGATCTGACTCAGTGGGAAAGATTCTATCTCCAGAGGGTTTGTTGAAAATAAGTAGTTGGGGTTGGGCTATAGCTCACTTAGTAGAGCACTTGCCTAGCATTCATGAGGCGCTGGGTTCAATCCCTAGCACAACAAAAAAATAATAATAGGCTGAAATTAATATACTTTATACCCAAATTATATAAGATAATAACAGTTTGAATAAAAACAATCATACCCCCAAATTTGCAAGGAATAATTGAGAAAGCAAGACATCCACAAGGAAATTTGGAAAGTTCTCACATATTCCTTGGGATCTAGAAGACAATGTTTTCAGGGCTGTGCACCTACCCAAGAAATATATGAGAAAACCTTAGTAACTCACCTCTAGTTAAAACTGAAACCCTGTGCAAAAAAGAAATAAAGGCTGAGGCAGACTTGGAAACTGCCTGAGTGGTGAATTCCTTCCTCCAAAACACACGAAGAGGCATTCAACCAAGGCATTTAAGGAAATCTATGATTATTCATTGGCTGTGCTTTAAACTTGTTGTTGTTAGGTGCCACCGAGTTGGTATCCTACTCATAGCGACCCTCTGTACAATAGGGGAAACACTATTGTCAGTGCTTCTCTGCTGTTCATAGGGTTTTCAATAGCAGATTGATTTTTGGGAGGGGCTTGCCAGGTCCTTCTCCCAAGCCTACAGCTTCTGGTGTTCCCAGGTGGTCTCCCATCTAGGTACTAACCAGGCCAACCCTGCTTAGCTTCCGAGATCTGATGGGATTGGATGCCACAGGGCTATGGCTGCAAGTAGGCTTTAAACTACCCAAAAAATAATATAGTGGCCACTTACTACAGATAACATAGAAGTTATAGAAATACTCAAGAAAAGCTACTGAATAGGGAAACATCAATAATTACATCGAGCCAGGCACGGTGGCACATGCCTGTAATCCCAGTGGCTTGGGGGGGCAGAGGCAGGAGGATCACAAGTTCGAGACCAGAGGCAGTCTGCGTAATTTGGTGAGACCCTGTCTCAAAAAAGTAAAACACAAAATGGGCTGGGGGTGCAGCTCAGTGGTCCAGCATTTGCAGAGCATGTAACCATGAGGCCTTGGGCTCAACCCCCAGTACCACAATAACAACAACAAAAAAAAAGCAAAAATACAACATTAAAAATGACACACTCTGGGCCGGAAGTAATCTGATTTTTAGATTGTCACATTATAGTATTATTCATATCATTTAAAAAGTCCACTGGTGTTGAGAAAAGGGATTTGGGAGGGTGTCATGAGAGGGTAAGGGGGAAGTGAACATGAGCACTGTGTAATGAAATGCATGTATGGAAATGTCATAATGAGAACCATTAAGTTATAAATTAAAAATTACCAATAAAATTTAAAAAAAGCCCAGTTTCAAAGAAATTACATACATTCAAAGAAGCAGGAAATTATGGTCCATATACAGGGATTAACAAAAGAAGAAAACAGAAGCTTCCCATGATAGAGCACAGATATCAGATTTAACAAAATATATTTAAGTCAACTGTTGTTGTTATTAGGTGCCCTTGAGTTGGTGTCAGACTCATAGTGACCCTGCATACAATAGGCAAAACAGTATTGCTCATGCTTATCTGCTACTCATAGGGTTTTCAATGGCTGATTGTTTTTTGGGAATGGGTTGCCAGGTCATTCTCCCAAGCCTACAGCACTTAGTGTTCCCAGATGTTCTCTCATCAAGTACTAAGAAGGCCTAACTCTGCTTAGCTTCCGAGATCTGAAAGGATGGGACACCACAGTGGTATGGCTGCAGACCTTAGGTCAACTATTATAAATATATTCAAGGGATTAAAGGAAAGCACATTTAAACAAGAATGTTTGAGAACACTTTCCACCCAATAGAAAAGATCGATAAAAATATAGAAATTATAAAAACAAAAAGGGAAAATTTCCACAATTGGAAAGAACAATACTGGAAATTAAAAATTCACTAGATGGCCTCAATTTGAGATTCAACCTGGTAGAAGAAATAAGCAGTGAATCTATAAACAGGTCAATCAAAATCATACAGCCTGATGAAAAGAAAATGCAATAAATAAAAAAATGAATAGAGCTTCAGAAAAAATGTAGGACAGCATCAAGTGTATCAAAATATAAATAATGGGAGTCCTAAAAGAAGAAATAAATGGAAAAAAGAATATTTGCAGAAATGATGACTGAAAACATCAAGTTTGAGTTTAAAAAATCTAATTCACACAACTATAAATTTCAATGAACTTCAAGCATGGCAGGATATATGGCAGTGCAGCTGGTAGCAGAGCAGATGGCTGGGTCCACGACAGAGAACTTCACATATTGGCAATCAGGAAGCAGAGAACATGACTGGAATCACAGGCTCAGGGTAAATTCCAAAGATCCACCCCTAGGGACTCACTTCCTCAAAGCTAGAACCAAGCTCCCAAAGTTTCATAGCCTTCACAAACAGTACTACCAGCTGAGAAAAAATGTTTAAACACATGACCGACCAGTGGGGGACATTTTAGATTCAAACCATGACACTCTGTCTATGGTCCCCAAAGGTTCATGGCCATGTCGTAATGCAAAATTCTTTCAGTCCAAATTCAAGAGTCCCCAAAGTCTTAACAATCTCAACCATGTTCAAAAGTACAAGTTCAAAGTTTCCACTGAGACTCAAAGCAAACTTAACTTTGAGCCCCTGCAAAACAAAAGACAGGTTACATACTTCAAATACACAATATCACAAACTAAGCATTCTCATTGCAAAATGGAAGAATGAGAGCAAAAAAAGGAAATATCCCTCAAAAGTAACAATGATATCACATCAGACAAACAAAACCTGCCCATTCAAGTGTGGCAATTGGCACACATGACATCATCTGATATCTAGAATCCGGTATCAAGCATCATCTGTGCTTCAACAGGCCTGGGTAGTTCTTCCCCCACAACCCTACCATTTTCAACCAGCACACATGACTGTCTCCGACTGGCTCCACTTGCCGCTGGAAGCTACTCTCAGCAGATATTTTATGGTGCTGTCATCTCCAACATCCTGGTGTGTCCATTGCTGCTTAGGCTCTACTCTCAAATCTTCATGTATCAACCCATCAGGGGCTCTCCACAGGGCGTCCAAGCCTGGTACACACTGCCTGGCCTCACAGCTTATTTTCTGGAATCTTGGTGGCAGCTTCTATAGCCCCATAACTATTGCATTCTTTATGCCTGCAAAACTAGCACCATGTGGACATTGCCAAGTGTTGCTCCTAGCTCAAGTGATAGCAGGGCCCTTTTGAACCACCATTGCAGCAGTGGTTTCTGTGTGCTCAGCCTGAAAAATGACTTCCTTTGGCAGCCCTTTTGCAGCAGGGCATCCTGGAAGTACTTGTTTTTCAGGCATTCTCATTTCAAGGGAAGGTCTTTCAAATGAATTTTCAGTTTCACACCCTGAAGGCTCAGAAGAGAGAGGCCTGCCCAACTCCTTCTTTGACTGAAGAGTATTTCTCCCATTTCTCCCTTTAACAGTGCTTATCTCTTCAACAAATACCACTTCCATTCCCAATCTGGCTCTGTCCACAATAAATTTAGACAAGTCATAGAATTTTTCCTCTTTAAAGGGCACATTTAAAAAATCCTTCTGTTCTGTCATTTTTCCATCATAAATATGGCTAAAATTAGCAATTAACAGTCATATAACACCCCTCAATGTTGGCTGCCCTTATATTATTTCCTCCACCAAGTTAATTGGTCCATTACTTTTAAATTCAGCCGCATATATTTAGGACAAAGGCCAACTATGGACAAGCTCTTTGCTAGAATATAGCAGGAATGTGCTCTAGTCCAATGCCCAAGAGTCCTCATTTTCCTCTGAAACCCTGTGAACCTCATCTGTATCTCCATTAACCACATCATTCTGTTCTTCTGAACTCTCACCAGAACTTCTCTCTCATGCTCTGCTTACAACATTCAAGGACTTCTCTTGCTTTTATCTCCAAACTCTTCCTATCAAAGAGTTCCAATTTAGAACCATACGGTCAGGGACCTGCATAGCAAGAACCTCACTCTCTGGTACCAATTTTCTGTATTAGTTAATTTATCTCTGTGGCAGAAAGCCAACTGAAACAAACTTAAGGAAGGAAAGATTTATTTTAGACTCACGGTGCAGAGGATCTCAGTCCATAGTAGCTAGGAGGCATGACCTAGCAGCAGCAAGACCTGTGGTGTAGGATCTTCACATCATGGTAACAGGAAGCAGAGAGAGCTTTCCAGAACTGGAGTCCCACATAAAACTTCCAAAGGATCCATCCCATTTACCTACTTCTTTCAGCTATGTTCCACCTCCCAAAGTTCCAAAACTTCGCAACACAGCACCACCAACTGGGGACCAAGCATTCAACACAAGAACTTTGGGGGACATTTTAAATTTAAGCTGTAACACTGAAACATTATTTTTAGAAGGAAAAAGTAACATCTTCAGTCAGCATGTAAAACCATTTTAACCTTCTGCCTTTATTCTATCTTCTTAGTTAAAATAGAACCAGAATTTTAAAAGTAGTTTCAGTTTGTTTAAATACAAAGGGCTTTATTTTCAAATATATAGCAAACACTCTGGACCACTGTATTGTAAAAAGGCAGCTCTACATTTAAGAGGGGCTGGGGTTTGGCTCAGTTGGTAGAGTACTGCTCTGCACTCTCTGAAGCCCTGAGTGCAATCCCCAGCCCCTCAATAATGGGAGAAGGATTTGGCCGCTCACTCCTGAAAACAATCCTGAAAAACAATAAGCCATTGACAACCCCATGTGTAGCAGAGAAGCACTGACATAGTGCCAGACATAGCACGGTGTTGAGGAGGATTTGTTCTGTTGTACATAGATAGGGTCGCTACGAGTTGGACCTGACTTGATGACACCTAAAAACAACATACCTTTAAGAATTGTCTTGGCAAATCTTAGGTAAATTTCTAGAAGTGTTTATGGAAGCTCAGAGTGAATGATTTGATTTATAAAACAAGATGAGATGAACTTGCAGTCCCTGTCCTCTGAATTTTGAGAGGATTTTTTATTATTTGGAGAAACACAACTTTGCCCTCAGAGTCATTTCTGCTTGTTCCCTGGGAACTACAGATCACATATTTCATTCTCTCAGTAAACCATGACTTGTTTTAAGAGCAAGTCAATATGAACTTTCCTTATTTCATCTCATTTCTGCCACACCAACTTATCACTTTCCTTCTCCTTCAGTGTAATTAAAAGGAAATTCCCTTGAAGCAGTTCAAAAGAATACAGTAGTATAGTAAATAATACAATTTTACATATGAAAACTGAAATCCCATGAACAAAGGTAAAACTCAGAAACATCGGAAAGTCTTAATAAATAAGCTATCTCTATTTTGGAGAATATCCAAATGATTTCCTGGAAAGAAATTTATTTCAATGAATATTATTGAATGTTTACTCTATATAAGGCACTTCACTATGAATCTGGAGAAACAAAAATAATTGGCACATCTTCCTAACCTGCTCAACATGGGCCATTATAACAGACAAACAAAGCTGAAATGACTATGTCAAGAGACTATTTTTTGTCTTATATCCTCCACAAATTTTATGTTCTATTAGCAAACTGCACTCACTTCATCACTCTAATTATATTGATACAGAATAATTTTTTATAAATACACTGTGCCCTTTTTTCCCCACTGGATAGCCTTCACATAAGTGATTCTCTGTCCTTGGGGATCTCTATCCCTATTTTTCATTCCCTTACCAACAACATTTTGGTAACTTCTACTGAACATTTACTTCTACCCATTCTGATAAAATGTGGTTTCTTCATGAAAATATTTTACTCGCAGAGAAGACTAACAGCCTACTGTATGAGTTTTTATCACAAACTTTCCTCTCCCTTTTATGCAAGCATTGGACTTGTAATGATTTGTTAAATTCCTATATTTCCCATTAAAATGTTACTTTATACGAAGTGCCTCTACTGCTAAGAGCAGAACAATTACATGGAAGTTATTGATAAACATTTATTGAATGAAAGAATAAGTTAATGAGGACATGAAAAAATAGTAAAAGTTTAAAAAGTAGAAATATGTCAAGTAAGGGGAATAAGATGAGAGTGGAAAAGAAATTACAAAGATTAAGCAATAAACAAATTTGAGAGATATTTGGAAGGCATCTACTAGCAAAAATTGTCTAGAGTACAGGGTTTAATGGGCTGGGATTTAGCTCAGTTGGTAGAGCACCACTCTGAAGTCTCTAAGGTCCTGAGTTTGATTGCCTGCACCGCAAAAATGGGAGAAGGATGTGGCAACCCACTCCCAAGGCAATCCCAAAAAAATATGCCATTGAAATCCCCATGAGGGTCGCTATGAGTTGGACATGACTTGACGGCACCTAACAACAACAACAGGGTTTAAATTACAAAAATGATGCCATTATGGGTGAAATTTAGATTAGGGGAGAGTATGCCTGATATGAATGTTATGATAGGCTATCTAAATTTGTTGCTCAGTTTTATAAAATTTAATCTTTAAAACAGTCCTTTACTATACAATCTGTTAATATTTCAGATAAGAAGACTGAGGCTCTGGGAGATTATACAAATAGCCCAAATTAAATGAGAGATTTAATTGTCTTTTGAGGTTTCTTGCTTCTTTTGCTGTTTTGTTTTTAATTTTAATTTTTAATTGAATACTTGCACATATTTGTACATATTTATGGGAATGATAATTCAATGTATGTATAGATTTTGTAATGATCAAATCAAAGTAGTCAGCATTTCTATGTCCTTAAATATTTACAACAGAAGAAGGACATGGAAATCCACTCCCAAGACAATCCCAAAACAATCAGCCACTGAAAATCCTATGAGAGTTGCTATGAGTCCAATACAACTCAGTGGCACCTAACAACAACAAACAACAAGTATTTTTAGTTTCTATGTTTTGAGAGGTTTTGAATTGTTTTTCCTAGGAGAATTCA
>VMDO01043074.1:0-10142 GCA_007922755.1 Pedetes capensis
TGGAGGGTTGGCTCATCGGCGGTCACTCCTGTGAGACCTCGCTGGCCTCTCACCCCACCCTCCTTGGCCCCGACAGGTGAAGCAGCTGGTGCCCCTCCGGGATCAGTCTCTGCAGGAGGAGCTGGCGCGCCAGCACACCAACGAGCGCCTGCGCCGCCAGTTTGCTGCCCAGGCCAACGCCATTGGGCCCTGGATCCAGAACAAGATGGAGGTAGGTGGCGCCCTTCCCAGAGCCTTCCAGAAGTCTCTAAGTCAGAACTCAGCTGACAGAACGGCCCCACCAAAGCTGTGGTTTGTCTGCCCCTCCCATCCCCTGGTCACTCTAGGCTTTGTCTCTCCAGCCCTGGGCTGTCATGGACTCTGTGTGTCTGGACCTAGGTTGGCAGGTGCTAAAGTGGGGCCAGCGTGTCCTTGTGGCCACTTATTTTGTGATTAGGAACCCATGAGGCTCTTTGTCTGGTTCTGGCCTCCACAGGGACTAGATTTTAAGCCATCCGGGTGAAGATTCAGACACCCCTCTTGTCTGGGATGCTGGGGAAGAGGGGGATCCCCATGGCTGCAAAGTCTGGCTATGTTTCATGGCCAAGAATAACCAGGGAGACATTTCTCTTTCCGTCTCCCTTTTTGTGATGAAAGGTTAGCTTTTTCCGCAGAGGGAGAACCCCAAAGATCGTAAGAAATTCCCCCGTTGGCAGGGAGCGTCCTCTAGTCTCACATTTTACAGTCTGGCAGCTGCGCCCTCACAGCGAGGTGCCCGCGCAGGGGGCAGGACAGCTGTGCCGAGGGGGCGTTCCCCGCCCTGCCGAGGCATGAGCCGCTCATTCCTCCCCCTCCGGCTTCTCCACTTTGGATCCTTGCTGACTTACTCCATTCTCTAGAGGCTTTGCTTTGAATTAGACCTTGTTTCACGCCCACTCTGTTCCGGGGCCATCCAGGGTGGCGCCCGGCCCGAGGCAGAGGCTGCTCACTGTCTGCCCCCCGCCCCGTGCCTCTCGCCTCCCCAGGAGATCGCCCGCAGTTCCATCCAGATCACGGGGGCCCTGGAGGACCAGATGAACCAGCTGAAGCAGTATGAGCACAACATCATCAACTACAAGAACAACATCGACAAGCTGGAGGGCGACCACCAGCTCATCCAGGAGGCCCTGGTCTTCGATAACAAGCACACCAACTACACCATGGAGGTACGGCCCTGCGGCCTTATCGCCCCCTCGGGCTGTTCTCTGCACACCACGCTTGACTCTTTTTGTTTGCGTTGTGTCTTACAAGTGTGAACGTTAGGGATTTTTAAGTCTTTCCAGTCACTGTCTTTAGAAAAGCTTTGCAAACCCTATCAAGCACGATACAACAGTTATCATCAACATTATTGTCATCAACACCACAATGGATTCATTACACCAGAAACTGGACTGTCCCCATTTCTACCACTCTGGTCCAGTTTGCTGTCCCTGGGATCCAGCAGGTGTAATTCAGGACCCACCCTGCTCCTTGGTAAATGGAACAGTATCTTTAGTGACAAATAGACTACACGTTGCATATTTAATCTACAGAGTGAAGTTGCCCCCTCTAACACCCTGAACTCACTTCTGAGTACAGACTCTTGCAAAAATTGAAAAGGTAGAATTTTTAAGTACGGGAAAGTTTATCGCAAGCCCCATTTATCTCCGTTTGGGTCCGCTCTCCTGTTGTGACAATAAAGAGACAAGACGGAAGTGCGGGGGAAACCCAGCGCTGATTGCTCCCCCTTTTCCCGGGCAGCATATTCGTGTTGGATGGGAGCTGCTGCTGACAACTATCGCCCGAACCATCAACGAGGTGGAAACCCAGATCTTGACGAGAGACGCCAAGGGCATCACCCAGGAGCAGATGAACGAGTTCAGAGCCTCCTTCAACCACTTCGACAGGGTAGGGCGCTCGCTCTAGTTATTGGAAAGGCAGTTGTGCAGACGTGAAACAATGTATCTGAACTAAAATGCATGCTGTTACTTTAAGCCTTAGTGCTGCAGAAAGTTCACAGGGAAACTGGTTGAGGAAAGGAGCCACCAAATAAGGTAGGCTCCGCTCTGATGTCATGCAGGTTGACCATTAAGGGTAGGTTTTACTCTGCTTCATGCATATTGCTTAAGCACATTTGTAATTAATGTCAAAGCTTAATTCTAAGTGAATGTGTATCCTTAACAACATATGGTTGTCGGATTGAGATCATTTTCTAAAGACTTAAGTACAAAACTCTGATGTACTTTTTCTTAGTCAATGTTTAAGTACCTGATGAAAATTTAACCTACTCTTTCAACATTTAAAACTCAGTTTTCTTTTTTCAATGAATGAACTTGACTCATGTTTTAAGGAATATGTGCCAACAAAATGGTGATAATTTTCATAGAAACGGCACATAAAAAGCACTGCTTATAAAATTTCAATTTAAACAATATTGAGTGAAAGTAATTCCTTGTGAGAAAACTCCCCCTTTACTAGTCAGATGGCTAAAAGTAATTTTTAAAGATGTTGTCGTTTCATTTGTTAAAAGAGCACTAAAAAGGATATTCCATTACTCTGTGTATGGTTTTCAAATAACAGGAAATAGTCCCGAAAATGTCTTCCAGCTAGGTCAGGCAGATTTGGGCCTGTTGAGGAGTTCAGTTGGTGGGTTTCTGATTAGGGAGCTAAGAGGCATAAGTAAAGAATTACATACAGGGATTGATGCTGACATTTGCCAGGTTTCAGCACAACTTTATCATGCACAAATATGCGGTAACACTCACCTGACTTCATTCATTAAAGTCCAAGTCATCTTCCTCCCTGGAGGGAAAGAATTGATCAGTGTCCTTGCACAAATCCACTAGACTTGTTGAAGGTCACCACCCATTCACTTAGGCCTGCTTATAGGAGAAAATCACATTGATTTGAATCCAGGGTGATTTCTTTGGCAACAGAAATCCCAAGGAGGACCATGCAGAACTTTCCAGGTTGAAAGTTTATTGAAATATTAAGGATTCTGTGTCTTGGAAACAAAGAAATATTGTCATCAGGTTTTCTCAGAGTATATTGGAGAGAGCGTAGGGGTGCTGTGATTCATGTTCTCACTAAGCAGCAGGATGGGATGGCAGGGGGCACAGAGGGTGTGAATGGAGAGTTTCCTCCATGGGCATCACAGTTACTGGGAGCACAGGTGTGATGTGACCTGAGCTGTGATTCTGAAAAATGTGCCTGGGAGCTGGGTGTGGTGGGGCACGCTTGTAATCCCAGTGGTTCGGGAGGTGGAGGCAGGAGGATCGCAAGTTCGAGACCAGAGGCAGTCTGCATAACTTTGTGAGACCTTGTCTCAAAAAAGTAAAAAAAAAAAAAAAAGGGGGGGGGCTGTGGGTGCAGCTCAGTGGTCCAACACTTGCAGAGCATGCAAGCTCGAGGCCCTGGGTTCAACCCCCAGTATCACAAAAAATAAAAATAAAAGATAAAAATAAAATGCCTGGCAGCACATTTAGGATGTAAGAAGGAGGTTTTTAAAAAAAGATGTAAGAGGGGCTGGAGTGACTGTGAAGAAGGTCAGACAGGAAGCTTCTGGAGGAAGGGCGGGAAGGGGGACAGGGGCTGCTGGGCTGGGGACAGGAACGATGAGGATGAAGAGAAGGGCAGATCTGAGATGCCAGAGCTTCCCAGGAGGACTTGAGGGCCGAGGGAGAGGGAAGGGTTCTCAGTGCCATGGCCCTCCCAGGCTGTGGGGACACAGGAGAAGGGGTGCCATCGTGAGCTGTCATAGCCCATGGGAGTCACCACATCCTGATCTTTAGTAGTAAGTGAGATCTGGAGAGGAAGACAGAAGGGCATTGGCTTGAGGGAATGATTGCGTTTAGAGGAGGTACAAGAGCCAGCGCAGCACACGAGGGGAAGGTGGCGGGGAGGACGGTATCAGTAGGCAGCAAGCATCGCTGCCAAGGGTGGCCAAGAGTGCAGGGCAGTGGGGAGGGGCAGACAGATGAGAGCTAACACAGACAGTTGCCAGGCATAGAAAAAGAACTTCTAGCCGGGCACGGTGTCACACACCTGTGATTCCGGCAACTCGGAAGGCAGAGGCAGGAGGATCGTGAGTTCTAGGCCAGAGGCAGCCTGTGCAACTTAGCAAGACTTTGTCTCAAAAGAAAAAAATAAAAAGGGGGTTGACGGTGCAGTGCAGTGGTAGAGCACTTGCAATGTGTGTGTGAGGCCCTGGGTTCAACCTGCAAGGACCGCAAAAATGAAGGAAGGAAGGAAGGAAGGAAGAGAGGAAGAAAGGAAGGAAGGAAGGAAGGAAGGAGGGAAGGAAGGAGGGAGAAGGGGAAGGGGAAGGGAGGAGAAGGGGAAGGGAGGAAGGAAGGAAGGAAGCTAACATTAACTTGCGGGACTGGCTATTTCCTGGGTGAGCAAAACCACTGGAAAATAGCCCTCAATTTAACAGTCGGGCTGGGATTTAGCTCAGTTGGTAGAGCACCGCTCTGCAGTCTCTGAGGTCTCTAGTTCGATTCCCAGCACCGCAAACTTGGGAGAAGGATGTGGCAACCCACTCCCAAGGCAATCCCGAAAATAATCTGCCATTGAAAATCCTATGAGGGTCGCAATGAGTCGTACACGACTCGACGGCACCTAACAACAACACAACATTTAACAATCACTTTGGCCTCTCTTACCCTAAAGTCATATCGATGCTTGAACATTAGCTGTCCCCGTCAGAGCCCCAAAGCACGTCCTCATTGAAGCTGTGCCTGCTGCATCACATCCAGGGCTTTGTGCTGGCCCGTTTCTACAGCCTTGGGCTCTCTGTCCCCACCTGGTCTTTCTCAGCAGGGTAATCTGTGACCCACAGACTGCCTTGCAATCTGCTCTCCGTAGGCGCTCATTGGATTTTCAGGAGAAGTTGAGCTTGCCATGCAGACGGGCCACTGCAGCCTGGCCCTAGGGCCTGAGAGTCGTGGCAGCGTAGCTTTCCAGTTGTTTCAGTTCTATAGATGCTCCTAGCTTGGCAGAGTTTTACAGCTGAAAAGTAGCTGGGGTTATCTCAGAATACTTGCAATATATTCTCTGACCAGCAGGTGGCAGTAGTGAGCGCCTTTGGCGACCTTGTCTCCTTTCAGTTTTGTCCAGTCTTTAGCCCCCGCCCCCTTTTTCCTTTTAAAAGAGACTATTTTATAACATCCTTGTGTGGGTGGCTCTGTCCTTCCTGTCAGTCAGTCTTGAGTTTTATAATCTCCGTGAGGGTCCAAGGTGGCCCTTCTCCTACTAACCTTAGCTATTTGGTCAAGCAGAGGTGTTCCTCTTTCCCCTAATTCCCCTTCTCTGTTCTTTGCATGTGTAACAGAGGAAGAACGGCCTGATGGACCATGAGGATTTCAGAGCCTGCCTCATTTCCATGGGTTATGACCTGGTAAGGCCCAGTCGACATTGCACTGAGGTTTGGTATTTTACTGAACTTGGATTTATAGAAAACGACAAACTTAAAAGTAATGTAGCACCTTTGGGATAGGCTCATTGTCAGGATAATATTTTTGAAGATATCCTGTTATCATACAAAAATAATTTTACAGAACCAAAACATGTATTTTTATATGGTAATTGGTCAGTTTTTTTTTTCTAGTGAAGAGACCAAAAGCCTGGGCTTCCCTGATGATTTTTTACGGCTTATTGATATACTTCACATACTGTAGTTCACCCACTTCAAGCAGATACTTCAGTGGCATTTAGTATCCTGACTTTGAAGGTGCTTTTTCTCTTAATATTTTAGAAGGTAAAAAGGTTTTACTAAGGTTTTGTGCTAAGAAAAAGTGATGTTTGCCAGGCACAGTGGCACATGCCTGTAATCCTAGCGGCTCAAGAGGAAGAAGAAGGAGGATCACAAGTTTGAGGACAGAGGCAGTCTGGGCAAGTTAATGAGACCCTCTCTCAAAAACAAAAAACAAAAAAGAGGCTGAGGGTACAGCTCCATGGTAGAGCACTTGCATAGCAGAAATTAAAAATAAGAAAGAAAAATTGTCCCTTCCTAGGCACTGTGACGGTCCAACTATGCCCTCACTTCTCTGTTACCCTTTAATGTGTATTTTAAATGTGGCCTGCTTTGGTGCCCTCCAGAAGGTTGACAAGAAGTCATAGGGGCCATCTCTGAGCTGCCCTCCTCTCCGGCACTGTCTTTTTTCTCCCTTTCTGAGAAGGCCAGTTACCCTTCCCTAGTTATGTAAGGGGGCTGGGATTTGGCTCAGTTGGTAGAGTGCTGCACTACAGTCTCTGAGGTCCCGAGTTCAATTCCCAGCACTGCAAAAATGGGAGAAGGGCCTGGCAATCCACTCCCAAGGCAATCCCGAAACAGTCAGCCATTGAAAACCCTATGAAGGTTGCTATGAGTCGGATACCGACTCCATGGCACCTAACAACAACAACAAGTTATGTAAGAGGGCTGGGGTTTAGCTCAGTTGGTGGAGCACTGCTCTGTGCTCTCGGAAGCCCTAGGTTCCATCCCCAGCACCACAGAAATGGAAGGAGGACCTAACAACACACTCCCAAAATGATACCAAAACATTCAGCTGTTGAAAATCATATGAGGGTCGTTGTGAGATGGACTTGATGGCACCTAACGACAAAAAACAATAATTATGTAATGTGACCTGGGAGAGCAGTGTGGGTAATAGAGGGGAGAAAATTCTGACATTAGGTGTTCCTGGCCTGATGCCACAGCAACTGTGAAAATGGTTTGATGACAGTGAGCCCAAGTCACCGCGAGGGGGGTCTTCCGGAGGCTGGAGGGGACGGTGGGATCATTTCAATTTTCAAACACCAAGAAACTCAACGTCTCTATGCCACCTTGCTGCAGGGCGAAGCGGAATTTGCCCGCATCATGACCCTGGTTGACCCCAACGGACAAGGCACCGTCACCTTCCAGTCCTTTATTGACTTCATGACCCGAGAGACCGCCGACACCGACACTGCCGAGCAGGTCATCGCCTCCTTCCGAATCCTGGCTTCTGATAAGGTCTGCATGGGCGGGTTCTCTCCTGCTGCAGCGTTGTGCCATTTTAGCAAAGACAGGAGACAGGTTGCCAGGAAAAACCATCTCATACCAGTGCATTTTGTACACTGGCACCAAACTTGGAAAGCAGCGCAGCGGTATACCTCAAATACAGAAAAGGCAGAAGTTCCATCCCCGGTGTCTATAGTCGGGTCTCCTGCTGAGTTTTATAGAAGCGAACAACAGTGTTTGTTTGTTTATTTTTTTTTTTTAGGAGAGAGAGGGACTCTATGTGTGTCAGTGTGTGTTTTACTGATTCAACCTCATTTTACATTCTGGGTTGAGATGTGAGATTCAGAAAGAGGAAACTGCACAATTCGATGTCACAGAACTAGGAACCTTCCCTTAAAGGTGGATGGCTGTGACTTTGTGCCCAGCCACTGGAGGAAAGTGACACATACCCATCTGATCATTTTACAACTTGCGAGACTTTCATTTACACACAGCCTAGAAGGTAGAATTAAGAATTCAACTGTAGGTTCAGAATTCTGAAATTTCACGCCCAAGCAATCAAAACATCTCAGGCAGGATGCACAAATTCAACTTGGGATGGGATTATTTTACCCCCATATTCTGGCTGGGAGGGTAAAGAACAGTACTGACTACAAGGAGGTTAAGATGCTAAAACAGATGTGTTTATGACTGTAGAGATCAGACAGGATCAACTATCCAAAAATAATGTTTGTTTTAAAATGAATCACTTATCACGAGGATTGGGGGGCAGAAAATGCAAGTGATTTAGCAGGTAATGAACCATGACTTATCCAACCCTCCCCCCCAAATACTCCTCCTCCATATTACAGTGAGATTTATGATTTGCTTATTTTGGCTGTTGCTAGCTAGTCTGTTTTATCATAATTGTCCTCGTTCTCGCTTGGCATTTGGTTTTATTCAAAGCTCTGTCCTTAAACGTCAGTCTTATTTTGCTTTCGAGAGAAGTTTTCTCCAGTGGCAGTGTATTTCTATTTTTTTATAAACTGAGTAGGAAAATGACATTATTTTCTAAGAGCACATGGTGAATACATTCTTGTTTTTAGATAAATATACTAAGTATGCTAAATTAAACAACCCTGTGTTCCCATCAGTGTGCGGTGTAAACCAGCTATCTAGATCCCAATGTTTCTCACCCACATTCTGGCTCCGTTTGAGAAATATTGACGATAATTCTCCGTTTGCCTTTACAAAGCGTATTATATTTCCTCATGGTGGCAAAGCAGGCCAGCTTGTAGGTAGGCTTCTGCAAGTACAACTCAGCTTTTTGTTGGTTGTCTGGTGCTGTACCCAGGAGACCCCCCTATCTTTAATCCCTTTTTAAAATTAGGCAAATGCTGCCAGGTGCAGCGGCTCACAGCTGTGATCCCAGTGACTCGGGAGGCTGAGGCAGGAGGAAGGCAAATTTGAGGCCATAGGCGGCCTGTGCAACTTGGCAAGACCCTGTCTCAAAATGAAAGGTTGAAAAAGGGGGCTGGAGGTGCAGCTCGGTGGTGGAGCCCTCGCCTGGCATACCGCAGGTTCTGGGTTTGGGTTCCACCCGGCTGAGTGCTGAAAACGAAACCGTTAGGCCAAGGCAGGAAACGTGGAACTGTCTGTGTCCCGGTGTCGTCTGTGGCTGCGTGGCTGACTCCGCACACCCTTGTGTTTTCTCCAGCCGTACATCCTGGCAGAGGAGCTGCGCCGTGAGCTGCCCCCGGACCAGGCGCAGTACTGCATCAAGAGGATGCCTGCCTACTCGGGCCCCGGCAGCGTGCCAGGAGCCCTGGATTACACCGCCTTCTCCTCCGCGCTCTACGGGGAGAGTGACCTGTGAGGCTGCGGCTCTGTAATCCTTGACCCCATCGGAACACAATAAAAGCTGAAGTCGCAGTTTGTTTCCTGGAACCTTTGGCGAGCTTCCTTGAGTTGAGAGCAAGAGGATTTCCTAGCAGCTCCTTCTCTGCCGGCAGATTAACGTGGCGGAAGGGGCGTTTCAGTAGCGTGTGGTGTGGTGTGCTTCCTAAATAGCTTTCTTTAATTTCTGAATTTTCAGCTGAAAGGGATAACATGTCAAGCTGGCTTATTTCTTTGGTTAAGCAAAGTGAATGACTTTCATAGTATGATATTTAAAAGATCTAGGGACAGAAGGAAAGTGAAAAATATGAAAACCCCAAATACCTAAGATTCACAACTCGGAGGGGGACATTGCAAGTGGGTAAAGGTTTGATAATTTTTAAAAACAGTCTTCATGTCTAATATGCTTATGTGCTTACCCCTAGGAGAATATATTTGGGATCCTGGTGTTTTATTTTCTTCCTTATCCAGAGATTGTTGTTATCGTTAGGTGCTGTTGAGTCCGACTCATAGCGACCCTGTGTACAACAGAACGAAACACTCCCGGCAGGGTGCCATGCCTGGTGCTATGTCAGTGCTTCTCTGCTATTCATAGGGTTTTCAATAGCAGATTGTTTCAGGAGTGGGCTACCAGGTCCTTCTCCCATCTAGAGATTAGCACTACTTAACTATAAATGGTAATGTTGTCTCTTCAGTGGAACTAAACATGTGAGACAGATGTGCCAGAGGAAAGGAACAGACGACTCAGACGATCTTTAGTAATTAGAACGAATTTTTGTTTAGTTTTGAGATAGAGTCTCACTCTGTAGCCCAGGCTGGCCTCAAGCTGGCAATTCTCCTGCCGTTTCTTTCACTGCTCATGCGCGGATTCCTCTGGAGAGTCGGAAGTAGAAGAGGCTTCAGCTGCCAATGCCCGGATTACAGGTGTATGCCACAGCGGGGCCTATAGTAATGAGAATGTTTGAATGGAGTTTACAGTCACCTCTTTGTTATTTAGGACTGGAGAGTCTGATCGGTGGGTTTTAACGACTGAGGAAACAGGAAAGTCAGTTAAGTTGCCAGAGATGAAGATGGAGTCACAGGTAAAATGGATGTTGTAGGACTCTGTGGATTCCAGATCCCTATGGTTTTTCTAGAACTTGTTTGTAGAGAGTCTCAGGAGACGGCCCTATGTACGTGCTCTGTTTTCAAGTCAGCGGGTTTCTATAGTAGTTGTTCATGACGAGAGACAATGGGTACCTTCTGACTCTCCAGGGGGGACTGGCTCATGCCTCTACAGCTAGGATCG
>VMDO01043075.1:0-10139 GCA_007922755.1 Pedetes capensis
TATTGGGGAGTTCCACCTGAGGGTGAAAACTATAAAGGCAATCATTCATGGTCAAGTGAAATCATAAACTGTTAAGCAGCTCATCTTGAATAGGGCAGCAATTACTAAACAATATAGGCTTCCTGTAGTTTATGAGGTTACAGAAACCACCATAGTATTATAAAAGGTAGAGATTATTCACCTCACCCGAACCCATTTCAGCATCTTAGTGTGGCTAGTAAAGAAGTCCAATGGCTTATGGGAATTATAGATAGTGCTTCCATCCGCATTGCTGTGTACCCAAAACCATTCTTTTGTTCAGATAACTGATACAAATGATGGGACCTTTCAATGTTACATTGGATCTTGCTAACACTTTCTTTAGTAGTCCCGGGGCTGCTGAATTCCAAAACTGTGGGGTGTCACCCTGCTGCTGGACTCACTCCTGCCATGAGTGGGCACCAGCCACAGAAGACCTGCCATCTGGTGAGGGGGAGCTGAGGACAGAGAACCACATAGCCCAGAAAGGAGGTTTTTGCCCACAGCTACTCTGCCAGTCCCTGGGGACAGCTTGGAGGTTTATGCCCATGGCAGCTCCTTGCTTCTTTCTTCCCAATGAAGATGCCGACTCTAAGTGCTCAGCTCAATACAGCTCTTTATTGCTTCATCTGTCCCAGTCAGTGGAATGGACCCTGACTCCTCCATGCACTGCCCTTATATGGCCTTCAGAAGCTAGCCAGGGCCCAATGAAGGAGTGCCACTCCATACGGGCCTTGGCCAGTCAAGGGAGACATGCAAATTTGGGTTTGTAAAAGGACCAATCAGGGATGGTTCCTGAATGGTACAATCAGAAGCCATTTGGTGGTTTGGAAACAACAAATCAGGTGTTGAGGGATCTGAGGAGAGGAGTTGGACACAAGTGCTATCTTTGGAAGCTTGGTGCCCAGGAATTCCTGGATGTAAGGCAAAGGTTGCTGCCCGGGTAGTGAGTCTCACATCTCCAGGTGGGCCTAGATAGGCCCTGGGGCAAACTGCCTCTCTAGGCAGTGCCCTGCACACAACGAATTTTTATTAACCTGGAATGGATAGGAATTAATTCTCAGAGAATTTCCTTAAGGTTACATTGACAATCCTATTATTTGTCATGGGATAGTGGCATGGGATCTTGCTTTGTATACTGCCTACAGTCTAGAAAAAGGTTTCATTACATAGATGAAATAATGCTAAACTCTGAGCATTTAATAAATTTTAAAAAGTGACTGAAAAATGTGCAAAGACACCTAAAGGAAAGAGGATGGAAGGTCAATTTATAAAAGGTGCAAGGGCTTGGCACAGCTATGAAATTCTGAGGAGTTTTATATTCATATAAGATGAGTATGAATCCTGACAAGATTATTGAGGGAATTCTCCAAAAGCCTGTTCCTATAAATATAAAATAGTTGCACGTTTCTTGGGGTTTCTAGGATATTGGCACATTAAATTCCCACTTTGCTCAAGTTGCTAATTCTCTGTATAACTTGATAAAAGGAAGTTCCACGTGGAGTTTGGACAGAAAGGCTTAAGAGGGTTTGGAGAAAACAAAGTTCTTTATTATAACAAGCTAAATAGCTGCATGACCCAATATTCCAGTGTCCTTTTGTATTATAAGTTACCAAAAGCTGACAATGCCACAGCTGAGGACTATGGCAGAAACAGTCTGAGGAAACTTTTCCAATAGAGTTTTGGTCTCAATCTTAGAAAATAGCAGAAGCTTGGAATATGGCACTAGAATAGCAATTGTTAACTATATATAAAGCATTGCACCAAGTAGAATACATCATTAGTCCCACATCAGTAACTGTAAAAATGGCATAACCAGTAAAGTCCTGGATTGAAGGCCTTTCTACCAAGCCTCTTTCTGGGGTGGCACAGAATCAATCTCGGCATAAGTGGCATTCATATTTACATCAGTGTGATGTGGTGTCTGCACACTGTCACCAAAGCAATGCAGACTGTGTTGGGACTAGTGTTATTTCAAACCAATGAGCCTCTACCAGTAATTAAACCAATACTTAAACTAGACAACATACTGAAAAGGATCCCACTCATCCCTATAGATGCCCTGTACACTAATTCCACAGTAAGGGTGCAAGACAGAAATGGGTGGTTAAGATAATACAAATGAATACAGACACCATGTGGCTGGAAAGAAAAGAGGGGAGGAGTATCCAGTTGGTGGAATTAAGAGAAGTATGTTGTTGTTGTTGTTAGGTGCCATCGATTCGTGTCCGACTCACAGCGACCCTCATAGGGTTTTCAATGGCAGATTGTTTTCGGGATTGCCTTGGGAGTGGGTTGCCACGTCCTTTTCCCATTTTTGTCATACTGGTAATTGATCTCAGGACCTCACAGATTGCAGAGTTGCACTCTACCAACTGAGCTAATGGATAATTATAACTCATGAGACTTCATCTGTGACAAACTATACTGACAAGCTGAGGTATTCAGAGGCCTAAATATATGTGTGTGCCTGCAGCCTTAACCCTGCAGCATCCGATCCCATCAGATCTTGGAAGCTAAGCAGGGTTGGGGCTGGTTAGTACTTGGATGGGAGATTGCCTGGGAACACCAGGTGCTGCAGGCTTGGGAGAAGGACCTAGCAACCCCCTCCCAAAAAACAATCTGCCATTGAAAACCCTATGAATAGCAGAGAAGCACTGACAATGGTGTTTCACCTGATGTACTTAGGGTCGCTATGAGTTGGATACAGACTAGATGGCAGCTAACAACAACAACAAATATATGTGTAGCCCAATGGAAAAGGAAGAGTGCGCAGGTGCTGAGTCAGTCACTGTTGGGACAATAGGTGTAGAAGAAAATATAAAATAGAGCTGAACAAGAATCAGAGTCCCTGATAGTTTCCCATTTGGCAGCCCACAGCCCATTGAGTCCTTCTGGAAATCAGAAAGTAGATGGCCATACCAAAATTCAGGCCATCTCGGGTACCCATACAATCGTCTTACTGGGTTTATATAAAATCTGGTCACAGGGGAGCCTAAATATGCCAGAAAGTAGTTGATTCCACAGACATTCCCATGGAATATTCTGGTATTCTGCATGTTGTCCAAAATGTGAGTCATATTCTTGATTATGGCCTTGGTAGGTGGAAGCTATAATGAGGCAAATACATAAATGTACCTCTCCCATGCAGGATTTTCAAGTAGACTACATAAGGCTTATACTTATCAGTGATGTAAAGATGCCCACTTCTGTTTGAACACTGCCACAGACCTTTTACAAGCATTTCCATGCAAGTGAGCAACTAGTAAAGCTACCATCAAGGGTCTCATCCAAGTCAGTGTGGGTGCCCTTGGAAAACTGGCAATGACAAGGACACTCACTTCACAAACATTGCTATGCAGAGTTAGGCTGAGAGCAACCAAATCCAATGACACTTCCACCGTATGACTTTATAGGGTCTGGATTAATTGAAACAAAGAATGAGTTGCTGAAAACAGTGGTTAAAGAGTTTAATTGCAGACACCCTCCATAGGTAGAAAAAGACACCTCCAAAAGCCATTGGTTATTTAACAAAAATCCCAGTGCAGGCAGTGGGCTACGTCCCTACAAGTTTTTGGCCATGGAGGCCTCTAAACCCACCCCCAACAATATATGCTATTGCCATTGCTGTTGGTTGCATGCCAGAACTGGATGAAAATTCCCTACTGCTAAAGATACATCACTTTTTGGTTGCAGAACATGGATAAATCAGACTATGTCTGAGCCATAACTTCCCTCCCTTTTTGCTAGTTTTTGTGGTGATGAAGGCTACTATGCTGGATGCTGGGGCAGAATTGTCACCAAAGGTCCTGTTCAGCTATAGACTGAGTATGTATGCTGTCAATATGTCAACCAGGATATCCCACTGGTGCAAAGTTGGCATAACTATTTTGGGTGCAACCAACTACTCTATGATTGGATTTAAGGCTCATTCCCAGTAGAGTAATCTATGTTTGATACTGTAATCCAGGACAAAAACCTGTGCCTGGGGAAATCATAGGCCCCAATAGAAAGGATACCACCATTGATTTATTAAATGTATATGATATGCCTGCCAAATTGCCTTCTAAATATTTGTTCTTATGCCTGCAGATTAGTCATAGTCAAAGAAATTTATTCTCACAGTGGGACACTAAATGGATAGAATATTACTGATGCTTTTATCCTTTTAAATCAGGACACATAGAGCATAGACTTTGGGTGTTTATGATACTGTTATTCAGTGGTTTGGTTCACTCTTTCATAATGGGGGTTGTACTTTTTTGATGAAATTTGTATCATTCTAGGAATGAGTGTCTCTTGTTCTGGTCTATGTTGTTACTATGACATGGTGGCCCCATTCTCAGCCATAAGTAGAAGATACATAAAACTCACTTCAATATTCAGGGAACATCATGGGAGAGTGGGTAGAAAGAACATAAGAGCCATGGAAAGTGGTGGAGTGTAATATGATTGTTTCCTCCAAGCTGGTTGTGACAATCACTATCTTAAAGAACAACAGCTATGATTACCTCCAGGAGACCTTGACCTGAACTCTTACATGTACAATTAATAGTTGGGTCTATAATGGTGGAGACCCTATTAACATTCCTTTGTGGAGGGAAGGGGGGTCACTGAACTCTCATGACATCCTCACAAGATCAGGCCTATTAACATTCAACAGCACCCAACAACAACAAAACAACAAAGGGCTCATTTGACATATAACAGATGTTCAGGAATGAGAATTTGAATGCATTATGGACCTACACGTCTACAAAAATCTTCAAAAAATGTCTTTTTGTGATATATAGAAAACTGAGATCAGAGTGGCAAAGGAGTTTGCTCAAAACCCTGTAGCCAGTTACTGGCAAAGCTAGAATTTGAACCCATGTTTACTGTGTCTTACTCTTTAGACACTTAGAAAGACAAAATAATTCAAGTTTTAGTATAGCTTAGCTATCATTTATTGGCTTACTCTGTACCAATCTTGTCTCAGAATATAAAAACAAACACGCTTGTTTATAAGGGTTTGAGTTTCCCATTTATGTAACCTTCAGGCTCAGAACCTCAATAAACTTCCTTAATCTGGGAGACAGAAGATAAGCACATTGATTTATTGTTAGGTGCCATCTAGTCAAATCCAACTCACATCAACCCTATGTGCAACAGAATGGAAACACTACCCAACACTGTGCCATACACAGAATCTTTTGGTTTGAGCCCTTTATTGCAGCCACTATGTTTCTTTTCATTTTGAGTTATGCCATATCAGCAAAAGGAGGTCCTGGGGGCTTTATTCCATTCCTGTTATTATGATTGACCCTGAGGAGGCCCAGCCATTTCTTGACTGTCTTTCAGGCTGGGGGACTCATTTTCTGGCATTATACTTGACAGTGCTTCTTTGCTATTTATCAGGTTTTCAATGGCTAACCATTTCTGGATTAGGCTGTCTGGTCCTTCTCCTTAGTCTGTCTTAGGCTGGAACCACAATTGAAACCTCTCCACCATGGTTGGCCCTATTGGTGTCTAAAATACCAGTGGCATAGCTTTCAGCATCACAGCAACATGCAAGCCTCTCACAGCATGAAAAGCTGACAGGCACATGGGAGAGCAAGTTGTTTAGGCAGAAAAAATGAACTATTCTCTGTGAATTCAGAATTTTCCCAGAAACAGCTGAACCAGTGCAATCTAATCCATTTTGGTGAGAGGAACAAAAAGAGTCTATTGTCTCTTTTAACATCCCTGTGCACCCAGGCAAAACTTCCTCCAACTTCTTCATTACCAATTTTTCCAGGCAGCCCAGGGCTCTTTTAAATGAAGATGAATAATGATTTTGCATAGGAAGGCAGGTGAGGTTGTTTGGAGAGAGAGGAAAGAAAACTTTCCTTCACTAGAGAAAATCCTTCCTTCCATATTCATGTTGGTGGTGCACTGATACTCAACTACAGACCCCAACCAGAGCGTGCAGGTGGATTTGAACAGACCCATATAAGAAATAGGTGGACTAAGAGTGTAGCTCTGTCATAGAAATAACAACAATACGAAAATGATCTCTAAAAGTGTAAGGTGAAGCTAGAGTCTAGATTTGTTTAAAACTGAAGGGCGTCTTTGTTCTTGCTAGAAAGAGAAGTTAGTTAAATGTAATTGGCTTGAATGGAATGACCTACATCCCAGCTCCTCTTGCTTTGGCAGTAATCTTCCTTGTGGCTTTGGCACAGGCCCTTTTCTTCTCTGGGCCTCCTTCTATTTTTCTGATGAGAGCCTTAAATTAGATATGGATGCACCCAGTTCTTTAAAACTACATATCTATGATTCCATGAATAAGGCACAATCTCAGTAATAAAACTGGACAAGAAAGAAGTTAAAAAGATGAAAACTATCAGGAAAAAATTGGTGGAGAGCAATTTGTGGCAATAATGCTGAGTACCCCATGCCTCTTTGGAAAATACTGCACCTACCCACCAGTTCCAGATAGAGGAAGGGGATCGTAGGTTGGTGGTTCTATTGCCTGGTGTCCTTTCTTTTTGATGAGGAGATCTTGACCAGGAGCACATACTGTACTATAGGCAGAATGAACACATTTTTTTCTCCTGCATATAAAGCCCTTGGAGCAGGGACCTGGAAGAGGACTTTCAGAAGACTGAAATTCCCAGAAAGCTTGTGAGGCAAAGACTAGATCATAAATTGCTAGAAGTTTTAAGGGTGCTCAGAACTTAGTAGGTACCCCATGGAGTGCAGATCAAGCCAAGTAAAGTGGAAGCATCAATAAAGACAAGGGAGGAACAAGAAGCCTCAGCTCCCTGAGGAATATTCTGTGTCCAAGGGAAGATGAATCAAACTGTAGAAGCATCCATGATTATCTGCCTGGCATAAATGTGGACATTGAAGCTAAAGAGGGTGAGAACCAAACTCATTATCCTAGGAACCAAGTCCAGCCACTAAGGCAGGGAGAATAAAGGGTAAAGCCTCTTCTTTGACTCCAAGAACACAATAAGAAGACATTATAAACACATTTGAATCAAAACAGTATAAACTTCAGGAGACCAGCTAGGTGAGACCTTTGGTTTGTATTATTTATCCAGCAATTTTCCAGAGAGGACATACCTTGTCTACCACTTCTGCAAATCCTGGGAACATTTATGGTGCATTTCCTTGAAGATCAGATGAAAAACATTTTTAAGTTGATGACTATAAATCAACAGTTGAAAAAGCTTTTCCTATAAAGGGTTAAGTTAGTAAATATTTTATTTTCAAAATATACAATTTCTATATTTTGTAGATACTCAGACTGGCAGTTGTAGCTTACAAGGTATATTATGACTTGGATCTAAATGTCCTCCAAGGGTCATGTGTAATAATGTCCAGTCCCTAGCTTGTAGCACTCTTTGTAGATGTTTTAGAAAATTTGGAGGTGGGTTCTAGCTTGGTAGAAATAGATCATTGGGGAAAGGCCTTTGGAGCTTTACAACCAGAGTCTCACTTCTGGTCACTATCTCTGCTCCCTTCTTCTGATCTGCCATGCCATGACATAATGTAACACAAGCCCTGACACCAGCCACTGACATGACTGCCCTATTTCTGTTATGGACTGTGATCTTCTAACTCTGAATCGCTAATAAATATCTTCCCCCACAAGTTCATTTCTGTCAGTTTTTCTGTCACAACAATGTACCAGGTAACTAATACAGAAAATTTTTACTGGAGACTAGAGACTGGGGTCTTTGCCAAAAAGATATTGGATCATGTGATTCCTAAGCCATTGGAACTTATTTGTGAGATGTCTTTGGAAGAGTTTGGAGATACGGGTGAGAGAAGCCCTAGACTGCTATGAGCAGAGCTTGATGGGTGGTTCTAATGAGAGTTTAGAAGATTAGAATGCTATCTCCATTAGAAATGTGGATGGAGCTCACAGGGTTTCAGAGGAAAATAAGGACTATATTAGGCAATGATATGTATACCTTCTGTGTTATATTCTTGCCAAGAGCTTGTCAGTGGTTTATCCATGTCCTAAAGAGTTAAGTGTGGCTGAATTTAAAAGTAATGGATGAATTAACTTGGCAGATGAAATACCATGAGGGCAGCATGATGTGGAGGCTGTATGTTGGTTGTTGCTTGCTTTGTTTAGCCAGATTTATGAAGAGAAATGGCAGAACAGAAGGATTTTAAAAATCTACAGTTTAAAGAGAAAAAGAGCTATGGCTTATCTAAGGTTGCTATGGATAGGACTGGTTCAGGCAAGGAAGTGGTGATTGTCGAAGAGATAGTGTCCTTTAAAGGAAATAGTAGGAGAAATAGCAATCACCTCCAATCTAAGGCTGCTAGATATGAAATGGAAGAACCATTTAAAATAGTTTCTCTGGAATAGCCTGTATCTGTGGGACACCCTGCTGCAAAGAGGCCTAGGCATACAGAAGACATTATTGTACCTATGGTGCAAACTGGTGATACAACCTCTCAAACTAGAAGCAACCCTTCATGAAATCCGTGTGGTGCTGGTTTTAAAGGCATGCAGAATACAAGAGTTAAGGGGTCATGATGGCTATGGAGACCATCAAGGTTCCAGAAGATAGCCTCCAAGGCCACACAAAGTGTACTGGGGTCATGTGGAGAGCCTCTGAAGGGCTGATGCATAAAGCTTTGAGTGTGGGGCCTAAGCAGCAATGAAGACCCTACGATGTTGGATAGGTTCCCAACACAAAACTTCTGTCCAGTAAAACTGCTAGCAATAGGTGGAGCCAGGCCAAGAGGGGCATTAGAGCAGAACATCCTAAGACAATTTGATCCCAGATGTTGTTACATGTGCCAGGGCCAGACAAGCAACCAGAGGATTTGTGTGTTCAGCAAAATATTCGTTAGAGTATGGACTGATCTTTCCTTTCTGTACCCACATTCTACCATTTTGGAATGGGGATGATTACTCTGTGCCATTATATATAGGAAGTATATGACCTTATTTTTGTTTTGTGGAGTCTTTCAGTTAAGTTTGCCTTGGGTGTCCGTGGAAACTTTGTACCTGGACTTTTGAACATGGTTGAGATTGCTAAGACTTTGGGAACTTTTGAAGTTGGACTAAATGTGTTTTGCATTGTGAGAGGGCCATGAACATTTGGAGGTCAGGGGTATAGTGCTATGGTTTGGATCTAAAATGTCACCCAAAGGTCATATGTTTGAACATTTGGTCCCCAGCTGGTGATGTTGTCCTTGGATGTTGTGGTACTTGGGATGTGGGTTATAGCTTTGCAGAAGTCAGTCACTGGGGAACTTGGCACAGTGATGAATATCTGTAATCTCAGTGACTTGGAACATAGGGTAAGGAGGATTATATGTTTGTGGCCAGAGGCAGCCTGCATAACTCAGTAAGAACCTATCTCAAAATATAAAGTTAAAAAGTGGTGCAAAGGGTTGTCCAGTGGTAGAACACTTGAAAAGTATGTGTAAGACCCTGGGATCAGCCACTCAGTACCACAAATAAAAGAAGAAGTCAGTAGATGGGGGGCAGAAATTTGGAGGTTTGTATACAGACACATGGTTCCAGTTGCTCTCCCTGCTCTATGGTTTCTGATCAAGAAGATGCAAAATTCTTTGCATGGATCCTGCCACACTTTCCCTGTCACCATGCCTTCATGTCTCTATGCACTACTATCTTCTAACTATGAGCCCCCCAAAAATCTCTTCCTCCAATAAATTTGCTTTGGTCAGTTCCTCTGCCAAGGGAAATCTATATTCCAGTAAAAATTTATTTACAAAAAACAAGTACCAGATAAGATTTGATTCATGAGCTTAAGACCAACAACTCCTATTATAGACTTTTTTGTTTTACAATATGAACATTTGAGATAGGGAATCATGATTAATAACATGGACGTTAAAATCAGACATCCTTGATTGAAGTCCCAACTTTGACATTACCTGATTCTGCAGCCTTGGAAAAATAATTTGATCTTTCTTCTTTTGTTATTTTCAGTTTGACACACCTTAAATTTATGCAGAAGTTCATCTCCATTATTTGCCTATAGGTATAATCAAGTACTGAATAAGGATGCTTTGGTCCATGACACACCATATACACAGTGGTCATCTTATAAGATTAGAATGAAACTAAGAAATTCCTGTCTCTTAGTGATGTCACAGATATGCTA
>VMDO01043076.1:0-10143 GCA_007922755.1 Pedetes capensis
TAGGATCATTCTAGAAATTATTATATTATTTTATCCAGGAAAGAGAAGTTATTTAAATTTTATTTAAACAGATTTCTAAGAGGTATGTACATTCTTATATAGAGAGGAAACACACATAAATGAGATAGAGAAAGAGAGAGAGAAAAAGGGAGAGAGAGATTGACAGAATGTCTAAGTGAGAAAGAGGCAAAAGAGTAGTTATAATAATTATAAAATATTTCCTCTTTGGATTCAGTGATAAAGTAATAATCTATTAATCTATTGGATTCATAGTTTTTTGTATTAAACCATAATATTTGATTCTGTTTTCTGGTATACTACTAGTATTAATTAGCTTTGTGTTAACTACAACAATATACCTGAGGTAAATGTCCATTTAGTTCAGTTTGGAGTTTCAGATGCACAACCCTGTGGCCCCAGTGGTTTGGCCTCTGATAAAGGCAGCAGATGGCAGTTATGGGGAGTGTGCATCAGAGCAAGTACTTAAAAGCAGACAGAAGCCAGAGGGAGAGAGACAGGACTGTGATGTCATGGTAGTATCCTTTGAGTTTGCAACACTAATGACCTAAGTACTTAATGCTAGGCTCCACTTCCTAAAGGTTCAGAGCACCTCCCAAACGCTAGCACCTCGATGACATATGTACTTTTGGGGAATGCTCATCCAAACCATGGCACAACTTTCTTATTATTCCTTTTGTATCCTACATGTGGGTAATTCTAACTATTCGCCCTGACAAAGGTGATTTGTTTCAGAGAAATTTCTGTGGTATCAGGAACACACATATAATAGGAACCCACAATAGCATTTTCTATGAATTCAGGTAGCAAAGTGATGAGCTCTGTCCAAATGGATCAAAAGCCATCGAGGTCACAGTTAGCTACAGGTGAAGCAGAATTTTTTTTTTCTGGTAGATTTTTCAATCCCTTCATTAAAAGTTTACATTTATATGTTCCTTTTGCTTTGTCACAAGCAGATCTCGACTGATTGCTTCTTGACTCCTTTGAAATAGGTATTATGTCAGTAAGTAGATCAAATCTCAGTTCACAGACAATAAAGAACCACTAAAGGTCCATAAACTACCATTCAAATCTCATAACTGTTATATAAAAATTTGGCATTAAAATTTTCATAATTAAAACCATGAGAACCCATGGTCTACCAATAGCACATTTTAGCCTATTCATTAATATAAAATATTAATCTGCGATATTTTTGTACCTCCAAAAACTATGAACACTAGAAATGCCAATGAAGTTGGGTTAAATAAGATTCCATTCATGATTCTACCATGCAAATCATCCTATGTCTTTTGATGTGGATGAATTATTAAGTGAGAAGAATAAAGTGGAGGGAAATTTTGTATTATTATTATTATTTTCTTTTTTTGAGACAGGGTCTCACTAAGTTACACAGACTACCTCTGGTCTCAAACTTGCAATCCTCCCACCTCCGCCTCCCGAGCTGCTGGGATTACAGGCTTGTGCCACCTTGCCCAGCTATGTATTATGTATTTTTTAATAAAGCAAGTAAATTAAATTTCAACAGTTAACCCCAAAACAAACCATGGAGTGTGTATTTGTCTATACACAGACATATACATTGAGCATGAGTAAACTGAAGAGCAACTCTCACTAACATACTAATTCTACCTACTTAAAGAGTAGTCTAGGGGATAATGGATGAAAGAAGGGAAGGAAAAAAATGACTACGCATTGATAGCTATGCATAATAAAAGGAAAATTAATAATATTGTGTGTAAGCATTGTTTACAAGTCAAAACTGATTATTCAAAAGCAGTACCTGGAAGATTTTATGACCAAATGAAACAGAAATTTTATTTTGGAAAATGTTAATAAGTAATTTCTTTTTGGATTTCTGTTGTTTCAAAATCATGTCTATAATAGAACACTAATATTTTTATGAAGAAGAAAAAGATAAAAATCCTAAATCAGTGGAGGAAAGAGTGATATCAACATACTAGAGACTTGTAGGGATTTTAATGAGAATGAATTGGCAAAGCTATCAAAGCAATTAAGGAAAAAAATTCCCTTTTATTGGTAAATGTTATTAGGGTACAGACTAATACAGTATTTGTTTTTTCCATTATGCATCTGTTATGTCATTTTTGGTTACACTTTTATCAATTTATGAAATTTATGGAGCCTTTTGACTAATATATAGTAAAACTCATGTATATTGGGTTTTGTTCTCTTATTTTCCCCATGTACTTATGAAATTTTATCATTTATTGAGATTATTTTCTCCCCTTTATCTCTTTATATTGTTTCTCCTCCTCATCCCACCTTGCACAATCTTTGCTTCCTTTTGCTGGTTCCCTCCCTTCTTCTTTCTATTCTTTATATTGTCCATTCTTTGCTGAGTTTAATGGTGCATTTTTATATATCTACTTATGTATACGTTTTTTCTTCCTTTAAGTAAGATTCAATTCCCACATATGAGCAAGAATATATGGTCTTTCTCTTTTTGAGTCTGGGTTTGTTCACTTAAGGCAATATTCTCCAGTTCCATCCCTTTTGCTGCAAATGATATTATTTCATTCTTTTTTTACTGCTGAGTAATATTCCATTGTGTACATGTAACAATTTTTTATCTATTTTTTGTTGATGGGCACCTTCATTGGTTCCATATCCTTGCTATTGTGAAGAGTGCTGTATTGAATATGGAGATGCAGGTGTCTTTGTAGTATGACTTGTCTCCCTTTGGGTATATTCCCAGAAGTGGTATAGCTGAGTCATATGGCAGTTCTATTTTTAGTTTTCTGAGGTATCTCCATATTGATTTCCAAAGTGATTGAATTTTCAGTCTCACCAGTGGTATAAGAGGGTTCCATTTTCTCTGCTTCCTCACCAGCATTTGTTACTATTTGTTTTGTTGATCTTGGGCATTCTTACTGGAGTTAGGTGGAATCTTAGAGTTGTTTTGATTTGCATTTCCCTAATGCTAGGGACTTTGATCATTTTTCATGTGCTTTTTAGTCCTACAAACTTGTTGAGAACTTGTTGAGAACTGTCTGTTCATTTCCTTTGCCCATTGTTTATTGGCTTATTTGTTGTCTTGGGATTTGCTTTCTTGAATTCTTTGTAAATTCTATAAATTAGTCCTCTGTAAAAAGAGACTTTCTAGAAGAAATGAAAATATCAATGACAACACCAGGAAACTCCCAAGGATTGATTGGCAGAATCAGGGATCAAGATGAAGTAATGAGATTGTTGGTAGGAACAAGCAGAGCTGTGCAGATAATGGTGAAGGGCTACTTCTGACTTGTCCTCCGTACAGAACTCATGTCCAACCATCACTTGGCATGAATTGCTGCCTGAGCAAAATGTAAGTAGTGTAGTGGATTTTGTAAATGGGTGATTGTGTCTTTTACAAATGAGGAAGGAACAATGTACCAACTCTCTGAGCTAGGACTAAACCACAGCGATAAAGAAAATCTGAAGCAGTGGTGTCTTATTCCCAGCTTTGCTGTGTCCTACCTGGCAAGCTACCCCTGTAGAATTCCTATGGCATGAGCCCTATTAAGCTCCAATCTGGCATAAGCCAAAGTGCTACCTTTCAAGTGTGGTGGTGAGAGGGGAGCAGGTGTTTCCTAAATATGACTTAGAAGCTATGCATCCCCCCCACAGACACCTAGTTAGCACCTGCTCTTATGATTAACTCAGCCCTCAGATACTGTGGCAAACCGAATCATCAAACTGAAAAAAGAAAATCAGAGCACACATGAATGTCTTCCTTCTCTCTCTGTCTGCAGTATAAGTATTTGAAGAAGCATCTGTAACATATGATAACACATACCAACTTCCAACAAATTCCAAGAATTTGTTAAGGGAGAGAATATAGAAATTTTATTTTACATATTGAATGCCTCAATGGTTTAAATGAATTATTTCAGATTTCTGGAAAACTATTTTCATGTAGACAAGACTTTCTACCCTTTATGATTAAAACATAAACAGCCTACAATACTTGGAAAGAAATGTCATCAGTACAAAGGGAACTTCTTGAGTTCAGAAAATATTATCAGGCAATTTTTATTTTATTTATGTTTCATTTTATTTTAATTTTTTAGGTACTCGAGGGGTTGTACCCAGGGTCTCATGCATGCTTTGCAAGCGCTCTACCACTGAGTGCATCTTTAACACATTTTTATTCTTTTATTTTGAGGCAGGATCTTGCTAAGTTGTGCAGGCTGCCTCTGTCCTCTAATATTCCATCTCCCTGCCTCAGCCTCCTGAGTCACTGGGATTGCAGACATGTGCCACCATGCTCAGCTATTTAAGCAATTTTTAAAAGATTGAGGATGTCTTGTAGGATTTAGAATACTTTTGTTGTGATAATTATGTAAAAGTTCATTTGAGAATATTATGGGCTAATTATCTCAATATAAAATACTATATTAAAACTTATAGGATACAAAGGAGATGTTGTTGTTAGGTGCCCTTGAATTGAATCTGACTCACAGTGACCTTATGTACTACAGAATGAAACACCACTCAACACTATGCCATGCACACAGTGTTTTTATGTTTTATCCCATTATAGCAGCCACTGTGTTTCTTCTCATTTTGATTTGTGCCACATCAGCCAAAGGAGGTCCCAGTGGCTTTCCTCATTTCCATTATTAAGGTAAACTCTACTTTGAAGAAGCAACCCCTCCCCAGTCATTTGAATGCTTTCCAGTCTGGGAGCTCATTTTCCAGCACTATATTTGACATTGCTTCTCTCTTACTCAAAGGGTTTTCGATGGCTAAGTTTTTCAGGAGTGGGCTGCCAGTTCTTCTTCCTAGTCTGTGTTACTCTGGAAGCTCAGCTGAAACCTGTCCACTATGGGTGACGCTGTTGGGATCTGAAATACAGATGGCATAGCTTTCAGAATCACAGCAACACACAAACCCCCACAGGACAACAAGCTGACAGATAATTTTGTGAATAATTTTAAGTGGCATTAAATATAAACTTATTTGAAGTATTTTAACAGAGACTGAGAGAACTACATCTACTCGAATTTAGGAGAGAAAATTAAAAACCCTGTGCTAACATAAACTCAGCTAGGAGTTCAAGCACTGCAAAAGCATGCACTAAAGGAGACAAATGTGTCAAAATAAAACAAAACAAAACCAGAAAAAAAAGAACAACTTATGACAACAAGTACTATCTATATTATATTTTTCCCACCAATACAGAGAAGATATCTTTTCTTCGGTGAAGCATTTTAACAACATTATTTTATAAAGTAAACACACACACATATAATGAAATGGTCTCATTTTGTATGTTACGTTAATAAAAGAATACTTGTATTGTCTTGAAATACTTGCATATGTGCATATGTACACTCTACTCAAATACATCCTAATAATTTAACAAGTATCACTTATAGCTTAATTAAATCTTTACCATAAACTTGAAATAAGGGGTGATTATAACTATTTCATAGTAGATAAAACAGGTGTCTGTTTTTCTTCATTTTTTGGATTTTTTGGATGTGTATTATGACAACGAGTAAATGTATTATGACAACGAGTGTATACTGAACGAGTAAACTGTAAACAATAGTTACAAAACAATTCTAAAAGTTATTATCTTCATTCTGTATATTTGAAAATCAGGACTCTGAAAGTCTTTGTGGTGTCACACACTGGATTTGATGAAGCTAGCAGTGAAATCTACATCTCCTGTATTCCTAAACCTCTTGTTCTTGATCATTATACCTCAAACTTTCTTGTGGATTTAATGCTATGCAATATGTCAGTATATCCTTTGGCAAAGGATGCCTCAAAATAAAATGAAGAGATTGAATAGTACTTTATAAAAGTCTTCATCAATGTCAGGGGGTAAGTGGGAAGAATTTTATTGAATTCTCAGATGCTGAGTATGTAAACAAGACTGGGTGTCTGAAAACAGGTGAAATGTGTGTCTGTGTGTATGTGTGTGTGCAGACCATGAAATCTGGTACCTTCTCCTGACTCTATGGAGAGGGACTGCTCCATTGTGTCTTGTCCCTTTCCCTGAGCTTGTTTCGACCCTCTGCTTCCTGCCTGATCAGGAAACCATTGATTAAGGTAGAGCCCTTCTCTAGGCTTTGGATTTTTTTAGTTTTCTTCAACTTTGATTATTGTGAATATTTAAATTTCTTAAAACTCCAACTCCAAAAAAAAAAATGAATATTTACTAGTGAGATGAGAATCAGTTTGATGCTCAGGAGAGGTATTTAAGTGTCTGGGATTGTATTGGCCTCCAAATTATACCTACCAACCTTGCCTGCTTTAAAAGATGACATTATAAAAATAAAATAAATGATGAATTTCAGTCCCAAGAACTTTGAGAGAAAGGGTTACAATGAAAAAGTATTTATATACAGTCATTTCAGTCTAATGATTTGCCAAAATGCAAGCTCTCATCTTTAAAAAAGAAAAAAATGGTAATTTCTCCTTATTCTATATTGAGATTAATACAATAAAATCATTTATTCATTAGTATCTTCTATCACAATTGACAGAACTAGACATTTTTCCTTTGAATTCTTTTGAAAAAGGGGAAACTAGTTACTTTGTTTTTAAATATATATTTTACTTTTTCAATACTGCATACGGATGGCTTTTGTTTCAAATAGAAATGATAATTTACACACATGGATATCCAATGGTGATATATGTATATATATTCTTATTACATTTATAAGTTACTGCACATATATGCATATTTACTCTAAATTTCCTGTGAAAATACTTTAAGGTGTAAGCATTTAACTGTATGGGTGTGAAATGTTATAGTTTCTAAATAGCCTTTTCATATTATTCATAATTATAGTATAAGCAATCATATATTTCAGCTTATTTTATGTGTCAGTAAATGTGTATGATAGATTCAATAGCAGTTCTGTCAAATTATTCAAATGCTAATGATTTTTAATGTTTATTCAAATCATTATGGGACCTGTTTTGGAAAAAAAATTACAAAAATTACAGATAATTAATTAGATACCCAGGAAAATTGTTCATGGGAGACTTTTCCTGATAACTTCATGACTTCAATTTAAATTGCTCTAGTTTACTTAGGTGTAAGGCCAGGTGTCTCTGAGCATCTCCAAGAGTAGTGAAAAGAGTTGTTCATGTATCACCATCTAGGGTACATGCTGATGCCAGGATCTGTGAAAGGGAAAATCTGATGCAGTGTTGTTGTTTAAACTAAAAAAGGAAAAAGGCTGATATGAAAAGGCAACATCTTATGCTACTTTTCTAGAATTATACCCCATCTTTTCCTTAATCTCTGTCATTCAGTGATAGACATTCCATATCTATAATTTTATTGTTTTGAAAATATTATATAAGTAAAATAAACCTTTTTGAAATTGACTTTTTGTTCACTTAGTATAAATCCCTTGGGATGAATTCAAGTTGTTGGATGTATCAATAGTCTGTTAGTTTTTATTGCTGGGTATTATTCAAATTGGATAAACATAAGTGGATATTCCACAGTTTAACAATTTATCCACTGAAATATATTTGTGCTCATAGAGTAGAAAAAGTAACATCTTTTCCTAACTCATCCCAAGGTTCATGGCCAAGATGTCTATCACAAAAGACTGATTAACAAAAGAAAACACACTAATTTATTTAATGTAGGTTTTATTTGACACAGGAACCTTCAGAAACAAGCAATGCTTTGCATATTTTTGTACTAAAGTTGATAAAGGACAAAAAATTGTGGTTGGACTGAGGAGGTATAAAATAGTGGTAATAAACTGGAAGAATTTGGCACAATCTGTATGTTCAGATTCCTCTGGGTATCTGGATTTTGAAGGATAAGGATATTCCTTCCACTTAGGCATGGTATTCTATGGAAGGAAGGTTTTGTAACTTGCTTCAGGGGAAAAAGACAAAAGAAAGGTGAACAGTGACCTTCTTGCCTCTACTCTTCTTAAATTCCAAGATGCCATTTTGTGGGATAGGAGGTCCTGAGCCCCATCACATTGTTTTCATTTTCTGGATATTACAAACAGGGTTTATAATGAACTTTCAGGTACAGATTTTTGTTTGGGAATAAGTTTTCACTTACTTTAAATCAATTATTTATTTGCTTTGTTTCTTTCCTCAATTCTATTTTCTTTATATTTCAATTGCAATAAGCTGTACCTGCCTATCTACAAGTTCAGCGGGTTTTTTTTTTTTTTTTTGCCTCTTTTTTGGTCATTCTACTGATAATTCATTGAGGATGTTCTTCATCTTATGTATTTGTATTTACTTTAATCTCATTTTTATAGTTTTTATAGATTCCATATCTCTTCATGCATATTTGATACCTTTTCCACTCATTATTTAAAAGTATTTTTTCATCTAGTTTCAACATTTAAGCTTTTTGTATCTTGTCCTGTTGATGACTTTGTGTATTGAATAATGATAATTTGTTCTTGGTGTGTGTTTATGTGTGTATGTGTGTGTATGTGTAATTATTAAAATTTAATTTCCATCATTTTATGTTTATGAAAAATATAAATTGAGGTAAATAATCTTTGTGACTAGGAGAAGGCATATCTAGCCTCTTTCTAGGTTTTTACTGGTCACATCAAAGGTCTTAGGTACCATATTGAAGAGGCTACCACTGGCCAAGGATAAAATTTGAACTAAAATAGACAGTATGAAAGAATATTTTAAATGAATTATACATTCTTAAAATTATCTTTTCTTCACAATAATAAAATAATTCATCAATTTCAGAAGATAATCTGAGAAGATAAAAGGGAAATAAATCCTTATCTTTAAAATGTGATATAGAGAGAATAGATAAAAATATTTATTCTGCCTTTACAAATGAGCTATAATTTTAAATAATATTTACTATGATCTGTTTATATGCCCTCAATCTTTATATTTTGAAATACTCGCAAAAGTGATGACACTAGCAGGTGGGACCTTTGAGAATTCATCATGTTATGGGGTAGAGACTTCATAATGTCATTAGTACCCTTATAAAAGAGGTCTGAGAGAGACTTCTTGCTTCTTCCATTCACTATCCATGAGCGAGAAAATAGGTCATCACAGACACTGAATCTTCCTTGACCTTCAATGTCCCAGACCCCAGATGTATGAGGAATGAATTTCTGTTGCTTGTAAGACACTTGGTCTATGGTAGTTTGATATAGCCACCCAAGTGGACTCAGAGAGTAGTTGAACCATATTTTAACTTCAAATTTTGTTGTCCCCATTTTGCTACCCACAAGACAGCAATAGATTTAGGCACCGAAAACCATCTACTGGTAATAGTACACAAAAATAGAAATATTATGTACTTTCTCATTAAAAACTCACACTATTTATAGTCATGCAAAATTGACTGAATGTGCATCTGAGCAAAAGTCTGGATCCAATTGCCAATTTGCAAGAAATATAGTGATAGGAGAATATACTGCACTCCACCGTAAATATGCAATCAGCAAAATCCAGAGAGTGAAAAAAAAACTAAAGGTCAAGTGCCATATGGTTTTCAACAAATAAGTTATAGGAAATGAAAAGGTTGGGATGCAATATATTTATTAAAAGAAACAAAAGAAAGTCAAAAGAACAAAATAATGGGTTAGAAAGTACATTGGATAAAATGATAAAAGTAACATGATATGCAAGAAAACAGTTACTCTAAGGGTCAGGATAATGTCTAGTTCTGAGGAAAAGAATGATTTGGGTATTGAGTCTAATCCCATGAGGGGCTTTTATAGTTTCTGGCTTATATTTCTTGATTTTTATTGTTTTTGCCTATTAAAGCTTATGACAATTTATTAAGCTGTGTATTTTCAGTTTGTACTATTCTGTATTTATGTTCTATTTTACATTTAAAAAGCTTTTTTAACAAGAAGGAATAGATCATATTAGATATTAAGCCTTGATAATTCAGAAGAGGATGACGAAGCTGTACAATACAGTAATAAGAAAAACAGCAAATTTTCCTCATATTAGAAGAACCACACAATATTAATACAAACTTTCTTGCTGATAGTTTCTAATAAGTCATATATATGAGTAGGTAGATTCTATTGCTTGGTTATTTTGTATAACACTCTATTTTATTTATGGCCAGTTGTAATTTTAAATGTTTAAATTTCTCCTGAATTGAGTTATGGTTTATTT
>VMDO01043077.1:0-10137 GCA_007922755.1 Pedetes capensis
GGGTCTAGCAACATATGAGTGAGAATATATGGTATTTCTCTTTTAGGGCCTGGTTCATTCACTTAAGATGATATTCTCCAGTTCCATCCAGTTTGTTCTAAATGACATTATTTCACTCCTTTTTATTGCTGAGTAATATTCCATTGTCTATATATACGACAATTTTTTAATCCATTCCTCTGTTGATGGACATCTTTGTAGGTTCCATATCCTTGTGATTATGAAAAGTACTGCATTAAATATGGAAATTCAAATGTCTGTGTGGTATGATGATTTATTTCCTATTGGGTATATTCCCAGGAGTGGTATAGCTGGATCTAATGGGAGTTCTATTCTATGTTTTTTAACATATCTCCATATTAAATTCCAAAGTGGCTGAACTAATTTACAGTCCCACCAGCAGTGGAGAAGTGTTCCATTTTCTCCACATGCTCTCCAGCATTTGTTCTTATTTGTTTTGTTGATCTTGGTGATTCTTACTGGAGTGAGATGAAATCTCAGTGTTATTTTGATGTACATTTCCCTAATGGCTAGAAATATTGAGTGTTTTTTCATGTGTTTCTTGACCCTTCAAAGTTCTAGGTCTATTTGAGTCAAGGAAATCTCCGCTGAATGAGAAAAAATCTTCACATCCTATACACTGGACAGAGGACTAATTTCCAGAATTTATAAAGAACTCCAGAAAACAATATCCAGGAAAACAAATAACCCAATACACAAATGGGCAAAGGAACTGAACAGAGAGTTCTCAAATTAAGAGGTCTATAAAGCCATGAAACATATGAAAAAAATGCTCAATATCACTAGCCATTAGGGAAATGCAAATCAAAACAACTCTGAGATTACACCTTACACCAGTTAGAATAGCCAAGATCAATAAAACAAATAACAACAAATGCTGGCAAGGTTGCAGAGAAAAGGGAACCCTTGTGCACTGCTGGCAGAGCTGTAAATTAGTCCAACCACTTTGAAAACCAATATGGAGGTACCTTAGAAAACTAAAAATAGATCTACCATATGACCCAGTTATAACACTATTGAAAATATACCCAAAGGGAGATGAGTCATCATATCACAGAGACACCTGCATCTCCATGTTCAATGCAGCACTTTTCACAATAGCAAGGATATGGAATCAACCAAAGTGCCCATCAAGAGAAGAATGGATAAACAATTATGATACATATACACAATGGAATACTACTCAGCAATAAAAAATGAAATAATGTCAATTGTAGCAAAATGGATGGAATTGGAGACAATTATTTTAAGTGAACAAACACAAGCCCAAAAAGAGAAATACCACATGTTCTCACTCATATGTGGGAGCTGAATCAAAATTAAAGGAAGGAAAAAATCCTATACAGAAATTAGAACATAATAAAAACTAAATTCAGCTTAGTGGAGAAAGGACAATTTAGGGAGCAGAAAGAAGGAGGGAGGGATCTAACAAAAGGAAGAGATGATAGGAGAAGAAAGGAGGGAGAGGAGGAACAAGGAGCAGTGAGGAATGAGAAAGATGGTGACCTCAAAGTACAGAGCCCAACTTCAATAGTTCAGGAAATAGTTATAATAATACCAGTAATACCAAAGTATGGTAATAATAAAAATGGGCTAGTTTATTCATGTAATAATATGGACAATGTAAAAAGACCACTATAGAAAAAAGTTTGGACCTTAAACATAATTGGGATGCAAGGGTATATAGAAAAATAATCACACAAAAAGACATGCAGTAAGAAGAGAGGCCTTTGGTGAGGGCATAGAAGAAGGGGGAGGAGGTGCACAAGAGGGTAAGGGGGAAGTTATCTTTGCAATGGACAATGAAACACATATATGGAAATGTCACATTGAAATGCATGTCAGAATGAAACACATTAAGTTGTACATTAAAAATTTCCAATAAAAAAAAGAATTGTCTGCTCATTTCCTTTGTCCACTTATGTACTTGGTTGTTACCTTAGAATGTGCTTTCTTATGTTCTTTGTATATTCTAGATATTAGTCTTCTGTCAGATGTATAGGATATGAAGGCTTTCTCCCATTTGGTAGGCTCACCCTTAACTCTGTTGTTTACTTTGCTGTACAGAAGCTTTTTAATTTCATGAAATCCCATTTTCAGTTCTTGGTGCCATTTTCTGAGTGATTGTAGTCACATTAAGGGAACATTTTGTTATGCCTGCATGTTGGAATGTGTTTACTATCTTTTCTACTAATAGTTTTAAGTTCTACAGTTTTATGTTGAGGTCTCTTATCCATTTCAAGTTGACTGTCATGCAAATTGAGAGATACAGGTCTATTTTCAATTTTCTGAAGATGGAAGTCCAATTTTTCCAGCACCATTTGTTGAAGAGACTCTCTTTGCTCCATTGTACAATCTTAGCCCATTTGTTAAAGATCATGTGGCTATACTTGCGTGAGTGTATATTTGCGTCTTCAATTCTGTTCTGTTGGTTTGCAAGCCTATTTTTGTGCAATTACAAAGGTACTTTTGCCACTACAACCCTATAGTACAGTTTGAAGTTAGGTATTGTGATCCCACCTGCACTACTTTTGCAGCTTAAGGATGTTTTAGCTATATGTGGTCTTTTGTGTTTCCATATCAATTTAGGATTATTTTTTCTATCTTTTCAAAGTCTTTCATTGAAATTTTAATGGGGTTTGCATTATATCTGCAAAATGCTTTTGGTAGTATATCCATTTATATAATATTGATTATCCAAATCTATGAGCAGGGGAGGTCCTTCCATTTTCTAATATCATATGCAACTTCTTTATTTAGTGTTTTGAAATTTTCCTTGTAGAGATCTTCAGGGCCCTTGGCTAGACTGATTCCTAAATATTTTACCTCAAGGGTTTTCAATGCCTGATTGTTTTGGAATTTGATCAGGAGTGGGCTGCCATGTCATTCCCCCCATGATATTTATTGTAGAAACAAGTAAAACAAAACCTTGGGCAACCTCAATCTTTTCTCCATTTATCATGAAGTTACTTACTGATCCTTTTGCAAGTATTTCTGTTTACTTAATGTAGAGGTGCAATCCATCTTGAAGGCTCTGTTCTTTTATCTTCAACAGCAAATGTTCCAAATGCTTTTCATTTTCAATAAGGAAAGTTGTGTCCTCTGAATAACACACATTGTTAACTAGTCTTCACGCAAACCTGAAGCATGTTCTTCTTTGTAAAGTCCAGCTTCTTTTGATTATTTTCTCAGCACAAGGACTGAAGAAGCATGGTGAAAGGGTACAGCCATGATGCACAACTTTCCAGATTTTTAAACAAGGGAGTTTTTCCTTGTTCTATTTGAATGACTGCCTCCTGGCCCACATACAGATTCCTAATGAGTACAATTAAATTTTCCAGTGTTTCCATTCTTCACAATGTTATTTATAATTTGTGATCCACACAGTCAAATGCCTTCACAAAGTCAATAAAATTTAGACAGATATACTTCTTATATTCTCTGCTTTTCACTAATCTCCATCTGACATCAGCAATGATGCCCCTGGTTCCACACCACTTCTGAATCTGGCTTGATTTTCTGGCAGTTCCATTTCTATATACTGCTGCAGTATATATACTGAATAATCTTTAGCAAAATTTTACTTGTGTATGGTATTCATGATGTTGTTCAATAATTTCCACATTCGGTGGATCCCTTTTCTTGGGAATAGGATGTCTTCCAGTCAGTTGGCCAGGTAGCTGTTTTCCAAATCTCTTGGCATAAACAAGTGAGCACCTTCAGTGTTGCATTTGTTTGTTGAAACATCTCAATTGATATTCCATCAATTCCTGGAAACTTGTGTTCCACCAATGCTTTCAAGGCAGCTTTAACTTCTTCCTTAAGTATAACTGGTTCCTGATCATATGCAACTTATTGAAATGTTTAATCACCCACCAAATTTTTTGACATGATGACTCTGTATATTTCTTCCATCTTCTTTTGATGTTTCCTGTGTCCTTTAATATTTTCCCTGTAGAATCCTTCACTATTGTCACTCAAGGCTTGAATTTTTTCTTCAATTCCTTAAGCTTGAGAAAAGACAGTGTATTCTTTCCTTTTGGTTTTCTAGCTCCAGCTATTTGCACATGTCATATAATATTTGATTTTGTCTTCTATAGCTGTCCTTGAAATTTTCTATTTAGTTCTTTAACTTTGTCATGCCTTCGTTTTACTTTACCTCATCATTCAATGGCAAGATCAGAGTCTCTTTTGACATGTAATTTAATCCTTTCCCTCTTTTTTTCTGTCTTTTAAATAACCTTTTGCTTTTCTCATGAATGATGTCTTTGATGTCATGCCACAACTCGTCTGGTCTTTTATTATTAGAGTCTAATGTGTCAAATCTGTTCTTGAGATGGTCTCTAAACTCAGGTGTGATATACTCAAGGTCAAACCTTGACTCTTGTACACTTGCTCTAATTTTCTTCAATTTCATTTGAACCTGCATATGAGTAGTGCTGGTCTGATCCACAATCAGCACATAGTCTTGTTCTGACTTCTGATATTGAGGTTTTCCATCATCTCTTTCCACAAATGTAGTCAATTTGGTTTGTGTATGTTCCATCTGATGAAAGCCATGTGTATAGCCACGGTTTTTATTGGTGAAAAAGTATATTTGCAATACAAAGTCATTTGTCTGACAAAATTGTATCATGTGAGCTCCAGCATAGTTTCTGTCACCAAGCCCATGTTTTCCAACTAGTGAACCTTCTTTTTATTTCCAACTTTTGCATTCTAGTCACCAGTAATTATCAGTGCATCCTGACTATATGTTCAATCAGTTCAGACAGACTGCAGAATCTGGCAAAAATCTTTTACTTCTTCATTGTGGCCTTAGTGGTGAGTGTGTAAATTTGAATAATAGTTATACTAACTGGCCTTCCTTGTAGGTATATGGATATTATTCTATAACTGACACAATTGTACTTCAGGACAGATCTTCAGATATCTTTTTTGATGATGAATGCAACCCCATTTATCTTTTTCATTCCCATCATAGTAGACCATATGATTATCTGATTTAAAATGGCCAATATCAGTCCATTTTAGCTCACTGTTCCCTAGAATGTGAATGTTTGTCCACTCCATTTCACTTTTGTTGATTTCAACATACCCCTACTTGTCTGTCAGTTTGCCATACTGTGAGGAATTGCATGGTGCTATGATTTTAAAGGCTATGCTACCAATATTTCAGATACCATCAGGGTCATCCATAGTGGACAGATTCAGCTGAGCTTCAAGAATAAGATAGGCTATGGAGAAGGACCCAGAAGCCCATTCCCAAAACAAGTAACCATTGAAATCTCTATGAATAGCAGAGAAGCACTGTCAGATATAGTTCCAGAAAATGACTACCTCCCCCTTCAGGTTGGAAGGCACTCAAAAGATGACTGTGCAAGAATTGCCTCCTCAAAGTGGAGTAGACCTTATTAATGGGAATGGAGTAAATTCCCTGGGCCCTCCATTTGCTGATGTGGCGCAATGTAAAATGTGAAGAAATAATTGTAAACAAAGATGGAATAGACATCATCAAATAAGGCCGAATGTGAAGTGCTATAATCTAGGTGCAGATGATATACTCTTAGTTCACAGAGGGAGGAATAATTCCAACACCTGGGGGAGAATGGATGGAAAGTGCTGAGGTAAACTGCTTAAAACTTGTATCATTTGAACTGATGTGATTATAAAGGATTTCAATTTCCAGAGAAAGCAAAGGCAGAGGAGACTACCTGTGCTAACACAGGAATAAGCTCACATCCTAATTCTTATACTCTCATAGGAAATAATCTTTACCAATGCAAAAATTATTACACAAGATAACATACAACATACACAGTGATCAAGAGAAAGACTCTGGTAATGAATATTCTACTTTTAATCACACTATGGCATGGCCTGGATTCAGAGAATTAACTCTGTTCTGTAACTTCCTCCACTATGCAATGAGAATTAGGGGAACACCTCTGCCATCTACAGAGTTACCTCCCTAAAGATTTAAGTGCATGGGTAGCTGGGTCCAGGGACTAATATGTAACAAGCACTTTATAAGTAATTTTCTAGTAATGATTAGTTTTATCAAAATGTACATGTATATAACTAATAGAAATAATTATTCCATGTATATAATTAATACAATAATTATCCCATGTGTATAATTAGTGAAAATAATTATTTTAGCCCAAATTTAAAGAGAGAAAATTTTAATTTAAGACAGAAATTCAAACTAAAGATATTTACTTTTAATAATCAGATTGTTTGACTCATCTTGTGAGAAAAGAATTTAGGAAATACCAGGGCAATGTTCTGGCATTTTTTAAGTCAAAAATGTAAATACTCCAAAGGCTTATATTCTTTTCTCAGTGGCATTCTTATTGCCACAGAGAAGTTTCACTGACTCCAGGGCATTATGCAGATCCCTAGGACAGCCCATCTACATTGTGGGGCTTTAAAATTATTGCAGTGACAATATAGTTTTCTCAGTTACCATGCATGGAGTTAGACCAACAAATGTATTATCTTGTTCACTAAATAAGTGATCTCTACTCATTAACAGCTATTAAACCAGACTCTACCAGGTATTTTTGAAAGACATGTTAATTCTCTCCACTCATTCACTAAATAAGGAGTGGAGTCTCAGGAGTCTTAAAGCAGATGGCCTATTCTGCAGCTCACAGAATGGGTCTAGCCCCAGCTGGAAGAATTTAGCAAAAGCATGCCAATCCTTGCCATGTTGGTTGTTTTCTCTAACTGTATACAAGATGTAGCATCTCAGACTGCCTTCCATTCCCAGCTAGCTTTAGACCTCTATATCTCCCTGTGTTGTTATTGGGTGCCATTGAGTCAGTGTTTGACACATTAGTGACACTACATACAACAGGAGAAACATTATTGTCAGTGCTTCTCTGCTATTCCTAGGGTTTTCAATGGTGGATTTATTTCTGGGAGTGGGTTGCTGGGTCCTTCTCCCAACCCTACAGCACCTGGTATTCCCAGGTGGTCTCCCATTCAAGTACTAACCAGGCCGGACTCTGCTTAGCTTCCAAGATCTGACAGAATTGGATGCCATATCTCCCTTTAGTCTGAATGTTATCCAAAGAGAATGCCATAATTTACCCTGTTATAAGCTTCAGACATATGAAGGTACTCCTTATCTTTTCAGACTGTCCCCAGCAATTCTGGAAGCACTAATCTCTCTTCAGTGCTAGCAAATCATTTGATTAAACAAGTCTATATTTTAGTTTGCACATACATCTACTGGTATCCAGTAATATTTATTTAATTAGCATAATAGAAATAATTCCTATGCCTTCTAGCTATATTTGGGAAATTTTTCCCTTTACCACATCATTTTAGAACATTTATTTACAACATTTTGGAAATACAATTATGTCTTTAAGTTGTTGTTGTTGTTGTTGTTAGGTGCCATCAAGTCGGTATCCGACTCATAGCGACCCTCATAGGGTTTTCAATGGCTGACTGTTTCAGGATTGCCTGGGGAGTGGATTGCCAGGCCCTTCTCCCATTTTTGTGGTGCTGGGAATTGAACTCGGGACCTCAGAGGCTACAGCGCAGCGCTCTACCAACTGAGCTAAATCCCAGCCCTGTCTTTAAGCTAGCAGTTATTAATTGGGTTAAGAAGGTATAATTTCCACAAGTTTATTTTGCTACAGATATGTTTGTCATATTTTTTAAAGAATGTCTCAGGAAATGTGGAAAAAATAATCTGCCTCAAGACGTTGGTGTTCTTAACTATCTAAAAAATGTTTTTAATAAAATAAAATATGGAAGCTGTGTTCTGCATGTCAAGAGCATTTCACTGTTGAGCCTTCACAGCCAGAAAACAGGATCAAAATAATTAGATTTGAGCAAAACCACTTTATCCACTCTTCTTCTTTTATAAGGAAGTGATTATTATAAAGAAAGGTTGTGAGTGACCAGATAGAAAACATAATGTCTTTTAAAAACTAATTCAGAAAATAGACACTATCTCCTTGCACCTAATATCTCTTGCAACTAATTCACACACACACACACACACACACACACACACACACACACACACACACACTTTCCATTGAACATAGAGTATATGAAGGAAAATGAATGCAGTCTATAGCAGTTTAATAGTATCTCTCTCTGAGTTATCAAAATATTCATAAATAGCTCACTGGGACCAGTAAAAGCCAATATAGAATGATACCAGTATGGAGACATGTATAAATCTCTGATATTTCAGGGAAAATTGCCTATTAATTGCACATACATAATGCAGTCATTCATGGTAGACAACCATCTGATGTTCCTAAGAAACCTAGAGACAACCCAGGAGCACCTCAGTAAGTTTTCACTGGACCAAAGATAATAAACTCACAGTCAAAAGCCAGACTTTCAATACAGAGGAAAAGATGAAAGCTTCTCAACAGTAGTCATCACCAAGGAAACTGTGGTTGAGTAACAGTTTTCAAAGGAGATACCAACACAGAGTACATTACAGTAAATGAACCTAAGCTAGTAATGTGTTTTCTGTCAAACTGAATTTCTCCAGGTGTCAGTAGATTTCCTGTTGTAAGGCCTTCCTAGGAATGAAACGATCGGAGGGGGAGTCAAGATGGCGGACAGATAACACACACCTTCTGTTCCGGAGCAATAAGAAGCCTCAATTAGGGGTTTAAAAATCAAATTGAATGAATAGAAACAGAGATAATTTAGTTTGAGAGATAGAGAATGAAACTAGGCGTGCAAGGATTAGGCTTCAGAGGAGCTACACAGCGGCCAGCAGCGGGACCGCCGCCATTTCGCCATCACACAGACAGAGGATAGAATCCCAGAGACTTGGAGGGGATTTCGCGCACACGCACCCACGGGCCCAGACCCAACACGGAGTGCAACCTTGGCAGCACACTCTCACCATGCCTGCGGGACACAGACTGCAGATCCTAGGTGAGTCACCGTGAGGAGGCCCACAAATGCCCTCCATATCGGCCGCGGAGCGAACGGGGGAAGCCGGTGCCAACGATTCGCATCTGGAGCTAAGACGCGGCTCCCCTCCCTTCTGTTGTGGCGGGTCAGGCCTACGGTCGCGAACAACACAGAAAATTGGGCACACATATGCCCAGATCCCAGACATATCAGAGGTGAGCCCAAATCACCCCACTGTGCTGTGGAGAGGTCTGGGGCTTGTGGAGGCGGCTAAGTCGCGCGCGGTCAGGGAGCTCCTTTTCGCGGAAACTGGCGGAGCAGTACACCGCCAGCGGAGAAGTTCCGAGCGCAACTACAGCACAGGACAAGGTAGTGGGGACGAAATCTCTGATTTGGGGAATTGGCGCCCGATCTATGTGGGACAGGGAGAACTTCAGGGAAGACCCCACAGGTTCCACTGCCTCTCAAACAGAACAGTAGTCATGAGTGTTTCATGGAACAGTCTCTTTGGGCACTCGGGGCCCCAACTAAATCCAGATTGTTATGAAGAGCTTGGCTATGTGGACCCAATGAGACCGATGGTTACTGCGGATTGTGTGGAAATACTGCCACCCTGAGCTCTATCGGGAACATTGCACCCTGCATTATAGAATCCACCTGGTCGAACTGGGTGTAATAATTAGTTCAGACTCCATCCTCAAGATAATATGTTTTTACTGTTAACAGGGTCTTGAGCCTGCTTCCTTTGTGGAAGCTGGACTGACACTTTGTGGCCCCAGCCCATACATTTTTTGCTTTTTGAGATAGGCTCTTGTTGGGCTGCACAGATTTTGGGCTTGAGACCCTCCTGCCCCCATCCCGCAAGTCACAGGGATTCCAGGCGTCCTTCACTGCACCTGACTGCAAGAGTTGTTATATGTATGGGGGAGAGTTTATGAGTGAGGTCTGGAATTTTATATTTTATTCTATTTTTTCTCTTTTTGTATTTTACTTTTTAAATTTTTTATCTTAATTTTATTAGTACTATAATTTTTTTTTCTTTTCTTCTTTTCTTTCCTTCTATGGGGGTTTGAATTCAGGGCTCTATGCCTGCTTGTCTGGTAGGTGCTGGCCTGCCGCGCTGCACCCCAGGACCCCTTTTTTTTTTTTTTTTTTTTTTTTTTTTTTTTTTTTTTTTTTTTTTTTTTTTTTTTTTTTTTTTTTTTTTTTTTTTTT
>VMDO01043078.1:0-10137 GCA_007922755.1 Pedetes capensis
AGAAAGATGATTCTCCTAGTTTAGATGCCTCAGCTCTAACCATATCTCCCAGCATGGCCTGGCTTTCTCCCTCAAATCCTGCTTTAACATCATTAAGAAGGCAAAATACAATGAATGGAAAAGAAAGGGGGCATTGATGAAGAAAGATTTTAAGAGAAAGAGAAGATGAAAAGGAGTGGTATTCCTGTCCTTTATTAACTTTATCCCCAAAATCAAGTTACAAAAACATTTATTTTTTGAAGTCTGATATTTTCGGCAGTTATGCTTTATTTTAGAAATGGATGGGGTGATATTACCAATGCATGATATAGAAAGCTATGGACATATAACAGTAAACTCCATTAATTTGTATAATTAACATATCTTAAAATATACATAAAAATAACGGTTACTTAGGTTCTACTGTGAACTGAATTGTGCTTCCCCAAATTCATGTGTTGAAACTGTAAAACTTGTCTGCCTATAAGTTTGAATGAGTTCATAATGGTGGAGACTTGATTCTTCAGGATTAGAGTCCTTATTTAAAATAACAGAAAAATGCCAAAGATATCACATTTTCTCTTCACCATGTGAGGTCAAAATGAGAAACAATCAGTTGCAAACCAGGAAAACAACCCTCACCAGAGAACAAACCCTGCTAGAATATTGATTGTCCAGCATCTAGAAATATGAAGAAATAAACTTATTATTTAAGTTACCTTGTCTATGGTATTTTGTTATGTCAGCCCAGGTTGATTTATATAGTTGTCATTTATAGATCTCTTGTTAATTCATATCATCAAAACCTCCCTATGAAATAGATGTTCCCATCATATTGATTTTATAGATCATGGCACTAAAGCATAGAGAGGCTCAATAATTTGCACAAAGTCACAAATCTAGAATGCAGCAGAGGTGGGAATCAAACAGTCATGACTGCCAAGCTACCGGATAAGCTAGCATGGAAACATTAGGAAATAATTTGCATTGGAAAAATACAAGTGTTCTACACCTCGCCCCAAATCTTGTCAAACAAATATTGTCAAGCAGTACAACAGTCAGAAACAACAAAAAAACTAAAGTAATAACTTAGGTAATATACAAACAAAAATATAACCTGGAGTTATTTACTCATAACAGAAATTAGATAATTATAAAGATTATTCCAAGCATTATAAGACACCTATGAGCTGCTTATGTAATATCAATCAGAATAAGTGGTAAGTAGGGTAAAAAATTTTATTTCTTTAAGGGACACAAAGAGACTGAATTTAGTTCCTATATTAGAAAAGAGCCTAAGACAAAGAAGTTTCAGACACAAGAAAGATTGTAATAGGTATAAACAGTACTTTTGTTATTGTTAGTTGTCATCAAGTTGGTTCTGATTCAGAACAATCTTATGTACAGCATGAAGAAACACTATCCAACACAGTGTCATGCCCACTATCTTTTCATGTTTGAGCACATTGTTGCAGTCACTATGATTCTTTGAATTTTGAGTTATACCACATCAGCAAATGGAGGTACCAGGGGCTGTATTCCTTTCCCAACATTAAGGCCAACTCCACTTTGAGGAGGCAAGTCTTCCCCAGTCATCTCTTGAATGCTTTCTAGCCTAGGAGGCTCATGTCATGGCCCTATATTTGACAGTGCTTCTCTGCTATTCATCTGATTTTCAATGACTACTTGTTTAAGGAGTGAGGTGCTAGAGCCTTCTCCCTAGTCTGTCTTAGTTTGAGAGCGCAGCTAAATCTTGTCCACCATGGGTAGCTCTGTTGGTATCTGAAATACTGATGACATAGCTTTCAGCATCACGGCAACATACAAGGCCCCACAGCATAACAAAGTGACAGACACAAGGGAAAACAGTATTTTAAGGGTGTTCAAAGATATAAGACATTACATTAATTTGGGGTATCTTATTTGACCCCATTGTAGACATTGATTCGAGTGTTACCTTACCTTGAAGTAGTACTCTACATTTAGTTGTACTCTACTCTTTCTTCTATCACTCTCTAATCAACTCTTTCAAGAAAATATATTTCACACAGCATGGATGCATGATGGAGATTTCATTGTATATTTTATGAGAATACAGGGGAAATAGTTTACAGTGAATATCATATCATCAACATTTTGGTAATCCTCAAATATATATGTTGGCATTAACTCATAATACCTCCCTTATTAACTAGCAGCTCCTTAGTTATTCCTTTGTACATGTTTCCACAGAAAAGTCTAGGTTACCCCTTAATTCATCCCTTTCTCCATCCCTAGTACCTTGGAGTTTCCCTCTATGTATATATGTATATAACTGCTTTAGATATTAGAGAATGTGTCCTATGTGGAAAGTTTAATATTAGCAAACACACCAAACTAGGAGTGTCTCTCAAAGAGATCATTGAGTAAAAAGGACTCTTTAATTTTTTCAGTCTTTTATTTTAACCGTACAAATTTACAAGGTACAATGTGGTAATTTTGCACATGTACTCAGCGTGCAATGATCAAACTGGGGGAGTTAACATTTTCATCTTTTAAAATGGTTTTATTAATGTGTACTAATTGTACACATTTACGGTTACAGTGTAATATTTCAATACATATATAGAACGTGTACTGATCAAATCAGAGTAATTAAAATTTGCATCTCCATATCACTACTTTGTATTCATAGTTGAAAAAAATTGATATTGAAATGTCATAATCAGAACTGAAAGAAGTAAAAGGGAGAAAAACATGGGCAAAAAGGAGAAAAGAGGCTACACATGTGCCTATAGCCCAAACTCACAAAATATAAGAAAAATTATTGATCTTTAAATATTTTATTCATTTAACAAATCATCAGTGATCACCAATTATGTTTGGTGTCAGAGGCAGATGAATATGTCATAAATCACAATCTAATAAATGCTTAATCCCCATATAATAAATGGAAGATAGGAGGGGTTCAAGCAGCTAGTGAGAGCTATGTAGAGCTAGGGAAAGTAAGAATTTATCTCATTCCAAATATGATGGCCAGTACAACGTAGAGCCAGTTGGTGTACATAAGTGGATACCAAGGGAGAATACAGTCTCAGAGTCAGAAAATAATGCCCAATTGGACTATCAAAACAGTGAGGCTGGGGGGTGCATAATTGAATGAAAGACAGAAAGCCAAAGGATAGAACAAGTGATGGCTTTATTGTTATAACATGAGGTATCACCCCTAAAAGGCTCGTGTATTGAATTCTTAGTTCCCAGCCAGTGGTGCTATTGAGAGATGACTGGAACATGAGAGTGCTTACTTTATCAACAGATTAACCCATAGATGATTTCAAAGATGGATGGTCTATTAGTATGTAAGTCCTAGTTGGAGGAAGTGATTCAATCTGGGTGTGCCTTTGAAGGGTATAGCTTCTTAAGGGCTCTCTTTTCGTTGCTACTTCATATCAGCCATGAGGTGAGACATTTTGCTCTTCCACATGCTGTAGATCATGATGCTCTGTCTCATCATGGACAGACACAGAAGCAATGTAGCCAAATGACTATGGACTGAAACTTCTGAAACCATAAACTAATAAAGCCTTCCTCTCTTAAGTTATTTACCTCTGATACTTTGTCACAGTGATGAAAACTGGCTAACAGAAAATTGGTGCCAAGAAGTTGGTGGGGTGTTGTTGCTGTGACTATATATGATCATATGGTTCAGAATTCTTGGAATTTGTTTGTGGGAAGAATTTGGAAAATTTTGGATATGCACTCTAGACAAATCTTAGAATCCTGTAAGTGGTATTTAGCAGGTGAATCTGGTGGGAGCTGAGAAGATCAGAATAATGATTGGAATGTGAACTGTAAAGACTGTTCTCATGAGGTTTCAGATGGAAATAAGAAATCTAATGGGAGTTAGTGGGAGGAGGGCCTGGCAATCTACTCCCAAGGTAATCCCGAAACAGTCAGCCACTGAAAACCCTATGAGGGTCGCTATGAGTCGGATACTGACTCGACGGCACCTAACAACAACAACAATTGGAGTTAGACTAGAGGCCATTCATGTTACATTGTAGCAATGAACTTAATTCCATTTTGTCCATGCTTTAAGATTTGTAGGGGAATGAATTTAAAGGTGATAAGCTAATAAAATTGGTAGAGGAAATTTCAAGACAGCACAACTTCAGATTCTGGCATGTGTATTGCTGGCTGATTTCAGCCAAATTTGTCAGAATCTTGAGCAAAAAACGGACAAGAAAAAATTGAAAACCTTTCAGTTTGGCCAGAAAAGAACTACATTTAAAGTTGGGGCCAAGGAAAGGGTAGTCACTGAAGAGATTGTTGTTGTTAGGTGCCATTGAGTCAGTATGACTCATAATGACCCTCATAGGGTTTTCAATGGCTGATTGTTTCAGAAGTTGGTTCCCAGGTCCTTCTCCCAGTTTTGTGGTGCTGGAGATCGAACCCAGGGCCTCAAAGAGTGAACAGCAACACTCCGTCAACTAAGCTAAACCTTACCCTAAGCGTAAGGGTTTAGCTTACCCTTAGTCCCCTAAAGGGACTAAAGTTTAGTCCCCTAAAGCGACTAAAGAAATTAGTCCCTTTAAAAATAAATAAAGTACTTTGCTCAGGACAATAGGAAAGATGCCCTGAGGGCCATCTTAGGAATTGCCAGACACCATCCATTGCAAGCGCAAGGGTGTACAAGTGTAAATATCTTTGAAACATTGTTTTGATAAGACAGTGATGGGATGCTTACTTGCACAGAGCTGCCTAGGAAAGTACTTCCCTAGGATCAGCCATCCATGTACTTCATTCAGAGGCTGCTACATTCATGGTCCAAGGAAGGACAGTTAGTGTTTGAGCTGGTGGCAGATCTTGGCATCATCCACATGAGGCTATTTTTATAGGCATGCAAAATGCAAGAGTTATGATGTCACAGAGGTTTACTATGAGATTTCAAATGGAGCCTGGGAGGTGACACAACATTTGTCAGAACCAGTGTCCCTCAAGGCAGCCTCTGAGATGGTGATACATGAAGCTGTAAGAGAAAAGCTGAAGCTGCAGGTGGAAACCCCAGGAAGTTAGAGATGGCAAGGAACATGGAATGTCTGCTGAGGAAAGCTATATCCATCTAGCAGAACAAGCCCATGAGAGAAGCCATGCAGGCTACATCATGCAAGATCATAAGGGATGGGGATGCTGACATCTTTTGGAGCTCACATAATGCCACTATTTGCCCTGATGCTGGATGTGGAATTATAAGATTTAATGTTTTCCTGCTGGATTTTGTGCTTACTTGGTCCAATTCCTCCTTGCTGTTTTCCTATCCCTCCTTTTTGGAATGGGATTGTTTATCCTGTCCCACAATCATATATTGGAAGTATGTAATTTTCCTTTTGATTTTACAAGGACTTATAACTAAGTTTGCTTGAATTCTCAGAGAAAGTTTTGAACTTGGACTTTTTAAAATGTTGAGGAAGGAAAAATTTCCTTTCTGTTTAACAAAATATCCATCTTCACCTTGCATTCAACACTTGTGATCCTGGTTATTAGGCTGGCCTTCAAACTCAGACTGACACTATTTTTTCTGGGCTCTCAGGTCTTCAGATTTAGAATGAAATTGCACCAACATTTTCCCTGGGCCACCCACTTGAAGACAGAAAATCATAGAAATTGTCATTCTCTGTAATCATGTAAAGACAATCTTTAAGAGAAATATCTTTCTTTACATCTATATACATTATTTTGATTCTGCTTCATTGGAAACTCTAAATAATACACTTTAATAAAGTAGTTCCATGTTCAAACCAGACGATTGATGGCTAGGCTTAATGCATTCAAGAATGTGGAACAAAATGGGCAGAATGTACCACTCAGCTAAAATCAATTTATTGAGCTACAGACTAGTAATTTGGCCCATGGAAGTTACATCTGAAATATAATTGCTTGTTTAAATTTTGTGATTTTATATTAAATGTGTGGCAAATATTCTTTACCTTAACTAATATTGTGTATGTGAGCATAAATATTCTCTTATCTATCCAGTATCTGATAATTTTCCAAGATCATTCATTTTATCATTTCCTTAAAATAGCCCTATGGGAGGAAAATCCACATGTTCAAAGAAATTGGGAGGTGATATGGTTCATAGAGGTCAAATAAGTTTTCATAGCTAATAACAGAAGAGCTTTGATGTTACCTTATTAGAAATAAATATTTTAGCCACCCATGACACAAAAGGAAATGTACCACTTATGTTTTAGATAGCAAGAGATATATTTGACTGGCATCTCCAACTGCCACTCCTCTGGATCACTGATATATTCACTTTAAGGCCACACTCCTGAAATTTTCTTCATATCCCATGACTAAGTACAGTAAGAGTCCTCATAAAGGCCCATTTCTGCAGAACTCCTTTATTAAGCAACATCAACTTGAAGTATTGTCATCAGCATGATTAAAACTTAGAGCAAACAATGCTGCAATCTGAGGCTCTGCCTACCCAATCTTCCTTCCTTCACTTTTGTAGATATCAGATATACATCCTAGCAAGAATACTTTTCCTTTCTGCTCATAATCCCTCACTTTTTAAGATCAAGGGCATTTCTCCCCCAGCAAAGAGTTCTCTTGCATGTCTAATCTCATTTTGGCATTTCCTTCCCAGAGGACCTAAGGTAGTACTCCCAGGTAGTACTCATAAGAAAGAGTTTGGGGCCTGGCTCACTCACATCCCAGCTGGCAAAAATCAACCAATTCTGATTCACATATGAATAACTGACAGTTTTTAAGGAACCGTGGGAGCCCAGCTGCAGACTATTTCATTAGCACTAACCTTCTCCTAGAATAGGAGAATACTCTTCAATTTGCAATGGTTAAAGCATTTGAAAGTACTAAGCAAAAGAATTACTACCAAGAGAGTGGAATTGATTTCTTATTGCTAAGTGGTATTGATACCCTGAAGAAATAAAATGAGAAACTGAGAGCAGCCAAGTAACAGCAAAAGTCTTAGTGCAAAGGACATAGTACCTCTTTGGTTGCTTACAAAGAAACACTTGTTTCCTAAAGTTAAAAAGTACACAGAGCTAAGGTGAAGAAGCTGGCTTTAGTAGTAAGGCAGTCTTTCAGACATTTAAATTCTTAGCTATGCAGGTACATTAGGACCCTTGTTTGCAAACAAAGAAACAAACAAAAAACAGGGGTATGGAAATGTACAATGGGTATGTATAGATGGATAAAACCCTGGGAGGATTTTGAATCTGTAGACCATCCTGGACTCACTGAGCTTGCTGATATTACTACCTCTCCCCATTATGAGCTACCACTTCCCTGATAAGGTAAAACAACCACTGGAAATGAGGAAAACTCAGGGCTAGTGTGTCAAGGACTATCAGGCAAAATTATGACTTGATAGTGATAGTTGGAGATCCAAAAGATAATCACAGCCCATCTTTAGAATGAGTACATAAAGGAGCCAGGTAATAAACAGAATCTTACCTAAAATTCAGCTTAAATTGAGTTATCTGGGTTGACAGGTCCACCTATTATTAATTTCCCTGGTGTGCTCCCATGTATATTGTAGGAGTCAAAATACTTTCCATTGAAATAAATTCACACTGAATTACTGGTCTATGGAATAAAAGTTATCAAAGTGGGGAAGGCCAAGTGGAAATCTCTGACAGTCTATTTATCATGATCATCAATTAAAACAATTTCATTATCCAAGGGATATAACTATTTTAACCGTATTATGTTGTGTGAACTATGTTGAGATCAGGCTCAGATCAAGAGTGAAACCAGGAAGAATTTTAATTTGTTATACTCACAATTTCCTGGCGAGTGTATAGACAATGTGGAGGGCATTCAGTGCAAGGGCCATGGTTGGTCAAGATGCACCAGAAATAGGGAAACTGTGGGCAAGTACCTATTGTGGTATCTACAGGTAGAAATGGTCAAGGTAAGCAGGTTGAGGATTAGTTTGAATAATTTTAGTGAGCATTCAGCCTCAGGCGATGTCTAGAGTTGTTTGGTAAGTGGCCCCACTGCCATAATGGAAGATATATGGTAGCCCAGAATAAGAAAGCCCACTAAGGGAGGTGGTAGGGTGTGTGAATTTAGTTGGGTGTTAAAGAGGGGAAATATAGTGCTCATGTCAGAAGCACATATACTAAAACTGGAATGATTCTGAGAAGATTAGCATGACTTATGATCAAAGATGGAATGCAAATAATTACTCATTCCATATATTTGCAAAACATCAAATATATGCATAACTGGAATACTTGAGGAAGATATAGAATTTAAGGACATAGAAAATGTACCCAATGAAATAATAGAAAATATTTCATATCATGGAACATACATTGATATCCAAGTACCAGGGGTCTTTACAAACTAAAATAGACACGACCATAAAAAAATCTCATCCATGACATATTTTAGTCAAATTGTCAAAAGTACAGGAAAATGTCAAGCATCATGGTGCTTACCTGTAATCTTAGATGTCAGGAGGCAGAGAGAGGATAGTGAGTTTGAGGCTGTCATGGGCCACAGAGTGAGTTTTAGGTCAGTCTGCAATTTGTAATGAGACCATATCTCAAAATGAAGAAATAAATGAGTATGAGAAAATAAATAAATAAATACATAAATAAACAGAACAAAGAAAAATATTAAAATCTGCAAGACAGCAGTGTCATGTCATATTTAAAAGGAAACTCATTAGACTAACTGAAGTGTTCTTAGCAGAAATCCTAAAAACCAGAAAGGCATGAAATGATGTATTTCAAGTCCTAAAGGAAAATAACTGAAAGCATCCTTCAAAATCAAAGAAATGAAGGTATTCCAAAACAAGCAAAAACCAAGGAAATTCATAGACATCTAAACAGCATTACAAAGTTGCTAAAAGGGGTCCTATATCCAAAAGCTAAAGAAAGGTAACCAGTATGATGAAACCTTATCAAAGTTCCCAACAGAAAAGCAAATACGTGAAAAAGAAATAGAAAAGCATCAGGACTTATCAAAATAGTGGACTGTCAAAGCACAAAGATGAATAAGAGAAGAAATGAATAAAGAATAGCTATAAAAGCTAGAGGAAAGTCAAGAAAATGACAGAAAAAGTCCATAACTGTCATTAATAACTTTTAATGTAAATGGTCTTAACTTTCCAATTAAAAGACACAGTTTGTTGAATGGAGCAAAAACAGATGCTACTTACAAGAAATACACTATATATGTAAAATCTCACATGGACAGAAAAAGATGAAAAAATGCTAATTGAAGAAAATGGAATCTGAAGGAAAATAGGAGTAGCTTTACTTATATTTGACAACATAGACTTTAAGACAAGAACAGTAAGAAGACACAAAGAAAGCCATCACATAAGTATCAAGGCATCAATTAATCAAGAAGATATATTGATTATGAATCTATTCATTGGACGTTGGAGACACAATTTATTTACTGTAATTATTAATACATTATAATTATACATAATAATGGATTTCACTCCAACATTTCAATAAATGTATATATTGGGCTTCGAACACATCTGCCCTCCTAACTGTCCTCTCTTACCAGCACCTTTCCCTTCCTCCAGATCCCCTTAATCTTCTATGGTATACCTTCTACAACTTTCAGATAATCTTTGTTGTTGTTGTTGTTGTTAGGTGCCGTGAGTCGAGTCCGACTCATAGCGACTCTATGTACAGCAGATCGAAACACTTGCCCATTCTATGCCAGGCAAACGATCTTATTTTCGTTTAAGCCCATTGTTTGCAGACACTGTGTCAATCCATCTGGTGGAGGGTTTTCTTCTTTTGCATTGACCTGCCACTCTCCCAAACATGATGTCCTTCTCCAGGGATTGATCTCTCCTGATTACATGTCCGAAATACGGAAGATGCAGTCTGGCCATTCTTGCTTCCAAGGAGCACTAGGGTTGCACTTCTTCTAGGACAAATTTGTTGGTTCTTTTGGCAGTCCATGGTAGACTCAATAGACGTCTCCAGCACCACAATTCAAAAGCATCAATTCTTTTTCTGTCTCTCTTGTTCAATGTCCAGCTTTCACAACCATATGATGCCACTGAAAATACCATGGCATGAGTCAGACGCACCTTTGTCTTCAGTGTGACATCTTTGCTTTTCAATACTCTAAAGAGATCTTTTGCCACAGCTTTTCCTAGAGCAATGC